>JAGFPH010001696.1:82638-116244 GCA_018207615.1 Philaenus spumarius
TACACCAAGCATTGCGTGCTTTGCTCGCCATTCCGCATGCTTGGAGTATCTTCTATACGCAATACATTGCGTGCTTCGCACGCCATTCCGAATGTTGGGAGTATTTTCAATAAACAATGCATTGCGTGCTTCGCATGCCATTCCGCATGCGTGGAGTATCTTCTATACGCAATGCATTGCGTGCTTCGTACTCCATTCCGCATGTTGGGAGTATTTTCAATAAACAATGCATTGCGTGCTTTGCTCGCCATTCCGCATGCTTGGAGTATATTCTATACACAATGTATTGCGTGCTTCGCACGCCATGCCGCATGTTGGGAGTATTTAAATAAACAATGCATTGCGTGCTTCGCACGCCAACCCCATGGTAGCAACCACCACATGGCTTTGAACCAGGTACTTCTATGGTATTTTACGTTTTGATTTGTACATCTACATTTATATTCGTAGAAAAAATTCAAAAACAAATTCATTCTCGTAGGAAAATCTGAAAAAATAGTTACTTCCGGTCAAAAAACGTGCTTCCGATTATTGTATTTTTTGGCTAACGAACTCGTATGAGCGAAGTAGACAACCAACATGTGCACCAAATTTGAACCAAATCGGACTTAAAATGCGGCCGCTAGAGTGCAAACACACACACATAAATATATATATATATATGATTTTTAATGACACCCCAAAATGTGTTCTGGGGATCATGATCGGTGCTCATTTGCTACTCCCGACCTTGGGTCTTACCATAAGGGCCACTGAAATAGCTCATTTTTCCTATGGAAATTCGCTAATAACTGTAGATAGGTACGATGCAAGTTTGTATATAAGAAACCAACTTGGATAGATACTAATTATATTACTAGTATTATTAAAATAAAATTGTAAATAGATAATCAAGCTAATTAAAATAATTAACCATACGTTCCTGAACACATTTTAAAGAGTAAACTTTCTTAATGGTTCTACGATTATGCAGGGATGGTTTTCCTATTAATATATAAATAGTGGTGTGATTAAATATAACAAAGCACTATTTTCCAGATTAAAAGAGTAAAACCTATAGAATAATAACTAAAAACTACGATTTTTGGTTTGGTTCTGTCAAAATGGTTCAAGAAAAAAACCTACTGAAAGATATTATGTCTGTACAGAAATCCGTAAAAGGGTAGTTGTGGATTTAGTTTTCTGTAAATATTTTACGGAGAAATTGTTCATCAATTTGGGTCTTGAAATCAAGACTGTTCATATTTACCTAAACATTTTTTTAATGGATTATAAATATCTCAGTTTTGAAATAGAAATTCTACTTGTGTAGAAAAGGATTTTCAAATTAATTTAAAATTTTCTCCGAGTCGTATACATTTTGTTTCATTTGTTTACTGGGTTGGATTCTTCAGTTTATAAACTTGTTGGTTGAAAACCTATCTGGATCGTCATCATGCTGACAATAATTCTAACCTTAATAAAAGCTAGGTATAGGATAACATTAATAACGTTAATGCAAAGAACACAATAATAAGTTTTCACGATACTACTGGAATATCAGTTGCTTTTCTATTGCGTATATTGCCAGGTAAAGTTCGTCACATCCACACTAGTGAGGATAAATTATAATCTCATAGTGCGGATAAATCAGCTGATTACAACAATACAATATTGAAATAATGCCCATCTGTTTAAAACATTGTGTTTTTGTGTTTGCTTTTCTTCGTGTTTAGTTGATGTACAAATGGAAGAATTACCAGAGGCTTTTAAGAAGAAAGTTACTGAAATAAGTCAAGACTTATTACCGGCGAAATCTAAGTGTAAATATGAAGAATCCTACAACAAATTATGTAAGTTTTTAAATGAACAATGCATAAAACCTGGTGAAGTATGCGATGTTTTTGATTTTTTTAAAACATAATTGTTTTGTTTGTGTGTAGTGGATAAGAGTAAATAAACTTTACAATTTGTAATAATCATATTTTTTGCTGTTGTATCAAATATTTTTTGCAGTAGTATCGTGGAAAATAGTGTTCAAAACTCGTGCGGAAATGTTCTTTTCAGACGCTCGTTCTCTTTAAATTGCTCTTCTACGACTCGCAATTTAAATACGACTAGCACCAGGAAAAATCACACTTTTCCAACTAGTTGTGAAATATTTCATTTGGTGAATATATTGTTTAGCAACTTTTCTGCTTATATAGCACAGTATTTTTACGCAGTAGGGTTTTATTATTGACTTTCGTATGTGACAAATGTATACGTTTGATTTATTCTCCTCCATCAAACTATTATATAGTTATCGTTTATTCTGATAACTATCTCGATGAAACTTAAAGGAAACATTTTCATTATCTGAAAAATGGGAGTTTCATTGGATATGTTTTGGATGAACCCTTAAAACATATAACTAAACAACCAAACCACTTTTGTTAGACTAAATCGCTTTTGCTAGACTAAATCGCTTTTGTTAGTCTAAATCGCTTTTGTTAGACTAAGCTACTTTTTTTTGACTAAGCCGCTTTTGTTAGACTAAATCGCTTTTGTTAGACTAAACCGCTTTTGTTAGCCTAAATCGCTTTTGTTAGACTAAATCACTTTTGTTAGACTGAATCGGTTTTGTTGTTAGACGAAATCGCTTTTGTTAGACTAAATCGCTTTTGTTCATATCAGAGGATACGTTTATGCTGCGGTGTAATGGTTACATCTGGACATATTAAACTGATACAAAATTACTCTCCTTGTGTTAAAAATCGTCGTATAAAAATATTTTTGTATTGTTAATAGGCAAAATTGTCACTGTACTTAATTAAACGATTGAAGACTGGGCATTGGGCCGCTAAAGACGATGGAAGATTATAATTTTTGGCTCATTTAGGCATGCATTTGAGAAACTAAAAAAAAAACTAAAACAATAATACTACCTAGTTTTAATAATCAAGTAGTCTTGAAACCCAAAATAACGTAGTATACAGAGTGATTGCGTCAAAACCAACATTTTTTTATTAAACGTTTTACGTCAAAAATATCGAGTCAAATTTTCAAACGTAATTATTGAAACTGTTTGAAATTTTCAACTGGAAAACGAAAAGCTTAGCATATATATTAAAATAACTAAAATCAGAGGGTAAAGCAAACATACTGTTTTCCCATTTAGCTGATTAAGTAAATATTTAAATAGGCTATTTTAAATAAACTACTGATAGAAATGCTGGTTCTGAATGTTACATTTTCCAATTTGTATACAGTTTTAACAAACAATATCTATACTAATCTCAAATAGTTACTCATATCTAAAAATGACCGTCCATTGATTAAGAAAATAAGGATTATTAGATAAATTCCTTGAATTACATTGCATTCTATTAAGCTTCTAATTAATATTATGATGTAATTATTTTGTAATCGCTAGGTTTTCTTAAATTAAATCTTTTAATTTGAAGAAATGGTAATTATTTTTTGTAAAGTTTAGTTTAAATAGTTTTAAAAAAGAATTTAATCAGTTGCAATTTAGAAAATGATTAGTATATTTTTATTTATTACCTCCAGGACTATTAAACAGGTACGTGGTTCACCAATCTGAGCAGGTTTAGTAAGGATTTAGGTATTGAGTGGCCCTATTTTTAAAATATGACAAAAATTCTTTTGAATTAAATTGTTCTTAATCATAATTACAGTAGATTAAACAAATTTGCAGAATTTTTCCAATATAACTTCCTAAAAGTTTGGAGTTAATACGTTAGAGTTACTTTTCGTTAGGGATAAGGGAACTTTTGCATTACTCTGAATACCAATACTGTAATGGCATTATTAGATTTTAATTCATTAAGAAACATTAAAGTATTTGTTTGTGTTTCTATTCAGCGCTGGAATTTTTTTAATTAATTAGCTTGACTTAAGTTTGGATTGCAGCTATTTTAAGTGACTTTTGCGTAGTAGATAACTAAACAATTTTGGTATTCTCGTGACTTTTTGCCAAACTTTGCAGAGCATGGTTCGTAGCCGTAATTCCATCATTAGGTATTTCTTAAATCAAAAATTCAACAAATAATACACTACACATTACACATATTTAGACGCGCGTATTTTAAGAAGTTATGGGGCGCACTACGTCCTTGACATAATCAGTGTTAATTAGATATAGGATAACGTGACGGATTAAAAATGGTAACGTTTAATTATTACAAACGAAGTATATTTACAATCTTGAACTGTGCATTATTATACTACGTCCAATCAACTGGCATCACTGCAATGCTGTTTGATGCCGTGTCTCGTAGAGTAATCAACTACATCATTTCGGCATACTTCTTAAATTAACTACTTCGGCAATACTCACAAGTTTATAAAGCTTACCAATCACAAGATTACTGAATGGTTTTCCTAAATCGGGGTAGGTGATCTAATAGAAATAACTTAATTTACTGAATATTTGCAACATGAAAAAAAATTAACGTCGATGTTTCCAACACCAAACACTGCAATACAAACATCCATCGCACTACTATCTCCTAATATTGGAGTCATCCTAAGAAGTGTTACATCGTAATTTCTTAGTTACGTGAATTTCTGTCATGCAGGACACCCGTTACTGCAAACAACATTAATATACATTTAATAATAATGTATATAAACAACATTATGTGCTGTGTGGGTAATAAGCAGTTTATTATTTATCCTAATTATTATTATGTTAATGTTAATTCAATAATTGCAGTAAAACCGTACAAGTGAGATAACATCATAGATCATGAATAATAAATAGATCTTGCATCCATACGAGGTCTGTGTGCCGGAAAAAAGGTTGTCGCGAAAATAGTACATGATCGCGCCGCGAGGTAGCGCTAGGGAGAAAGCATTGGTAGCATTGGTGATTCAAACAGCTTCCTTCGTTTCCCCAATAGATAGCGCCAAAAAAGTCGAATTTCCAGTGGAACAAAATATTGCATTTTATCGGAGTTCTATTAGGTTATCCAAATACAATGATAACATTGACAAATATCGGGAGATATCAGGGTAGCTCAGTTGGCAGAGCATCACGACAGAAACTTGAAGGTCCCGGGTTCAACTCCCGGTCTTGGTCTATGTTTTTTTCACTTGTAATTTAATTAAATATCCTTTGCTGAGAAAATGTGTAAGCGGAAAAAAAATAATAATGACAACACTGTAAGCTGCAAAATAAGAATTGAGATTGTTTTCAATATCGTATACACGAGGTATTCAATCTGTTAATTCAATAATTGTAGTAAAACCGTACAAGTGAGATAACATCGACCAACATTGGGAGATATCAGGGTAGCTCAGTTGGCAGAGCATCATGACGGAAACGTGAAGGTCCCTTGTTCAACTCCCGGTTGGTCTATGTTTTTTCTCTTGTAATTTAACTAATTATTATATCAAGAGGTATGTTTAAAGTCACATTGTTTTATTACAACTGTGTTTCTTTGTGTACTAGGCCTATACTCGTGTAACTAAAACGAGAGATGAAAGAACAGTAAACAATCTCCATAAATCCTATTTTTAAAGACCTGAATTACAACAAAACTGCCCAAAAAAATCTTTTATCAGATTTATAGTTTCCATTCACCCCCATACTTATCCGACAATTTCGCTAAAGCTTGATGTTATAAAAATACAGACAAAAAATTTTGGTAATATTTAGAAGATTTACAAAAATCTTATCAGGTCTGATATTATGTCTACAGTAAAGACCACAAAAGAATACCGTTGAGGGACGGGCTTGTGTACACCGAGACCTTGAACGCTCCAATCGCCTTAGTGCGACGTTGTCACGTTCTTCCCACGCTTCTAACTGAACGCGGCTGACTCAACGAATTTATAATTCTTTAAACTGCGAGACTAGTAGATATGGCAACGCTGCGCGCCCATCCTATTGGCCGCCAACGCAACGGTATTCTTTAGTGGTCTTTAATATAGTAAGATATTTGGTGTACCGTATATGTTTGGCCACTCTGCCACCCTCTGCTGAAAACAGCTAGCTTTCTTATCAACTGCGCTTTATTACAATTCTATATGCATTTTGTACTGACAATTCTTTTTATTCGTTCACAATTCCAGGTCTCTTGAATAGAGCATTTTTTATAAAAGTTTGATTTATGTCAGCGGCTGATAGCATTTGTTGAACTGACAATTGTAATACGAATTACAACGAATAGTGATAAGAGAAATTCAAAGAAAATATACAAGAAGTAGGGGTGGAATTCTTTGTTGTGGACGACAATACTGAAGAGCTTTTAATGAGGCATGACTGAGGTAAGAGAGGTGGTGGATTCGGAAGAAGTTCAAACTTTTATTGAACGATAAAATCGTCGAAGAGGAAATACGATACGGATAAAACAGAGATGAATAAAATTATTTTTTGTTAAATAAATAAATACAATGTAGGTTATTGGAATAAATTATCTCACTATTTGCATTAAAAGTGTTGTCAAATTCATTTAATTTACTGGTTGTACATAAGCCACTATAATATTCAAGATGGAACCATGGGTCTCTTAAACTCTTTATACATTACTAGGGGAGACCCCTGCGTGCTCCGCACGCCAACCCCCAACGGAACCTTCTAAAATATATGTTATGTTTTATTTATAATAAAGGTGTAGGATTAATAATAAACTCAAAACTAAGATGGTAAATAATGTTAAATGTTCAAATCAAATTATTTCTTACATTTTATAACAGCAGTTACAATAATGGTTAAAAGGTCTACACTTTGAAATCCTAAACATAAAAGCTAAAAGTACAAAAATATTGCTTCAAATTTTGAAATAAGCTGTTAATTTGGAAATATTGGAGCAAACAGCAGCTATATTATCTGTTATTTTATTCAATTGGTTGCTATGGTAATAAATGTAAATACATGTGTTGGTTTATCATTCTAGGCCTAACCTAAGCATTTTTTCCGACTAAATTTACAAATATTGAAATAAAAAAAAGGTTTTTATCGACATGAATTATAGCCTATGTTACTCAGGGATAGTGTAGCTTTTTATTAGTAAAACTATTTTTTCAATTGGTTCAGTAGTTCTACAGATTACACCCTACATACAAAAAAAAAACTTTACCTCTTTATAATATTTTAGTATAGATAAATCACTTCATTAGAAACATAACCTTAGTAAGTAAGTTAGTCAAATCATATAACTAATCAGTCTTAAACTTATGTCATGTTCTAGGCTAATATTGTGTGTTTAGACAAGTTCCAGTGCTATAAACTTATATGCATTTTTTTTAGATAAAAAACGTATAAGCTCAGCAAACAAAATGGTTCCAGTTGTGCCGTCTTTAACTATTAACAAATCTGAAGCTGAACTGGACCTTGAATAGACGACACAGTATTATGAATTAACCTACCCAAAAAATTAAACAGAGATAACCTTACCTTGATCTGCTAAAAATCTGCTGGAATAAGTCTTATTCATCCATTTACAAAAGGTAACTTATTTAATACAAATTATGTACACAGAATTCAGTTAAATGGTTTATTCAAAAAACAAATAGTTTGTCATTAACAATAAAATTTATATGCCCTTATGTATTCAAAAAAAGATTAATTTATACGCCCTTAGATAAAATTAAACAAATAATTAATTAACCCACCCTGAAAAGAACAACTAAAACCCTCCCCTTTTTCTGAATTAAATTTATAAGTTATATTAACAAAAGATTACAAGATAACATTTAGACAAAAAAAAAAAAAAAAACAATTATTCATATACAGTAAAGTTTTACTATATAGCTTATAATATAACGTATACGCTTAACAAAGGAAAGAGTTATTATACCTAATTTTGGTATACCTGCTTAGGTATACGGTTGATCAACCAACATGTTTATTTTAAAAGAAAATTTTGGAAAAATAAACAAATAAAAAATAATAGACTAAACTGAAAATAAATTAGTTTGTGACGTCACCTTTAAATAGAATAAATTTTGAAGAATCCCTGAGGGATTGTAAGTGCCGAAAAGTAGCTAGCTGCGCACCACCCTTTTATTTAAATAACTTAACCTAGACAAAAATTTAATAAATATACATTACAATCACAAGAAACACTCTGTAGAAACAACCTCTAAAATGTTTATGCAGGTTTGCACATATTAATAAAAAAAAGGTTTGTAGTTTAGTAGCTGGTGAATAAAATGTTTATGTAGACTGGTAATAAAGTTTGTAATTCACAACAATTCAAAATTAAAAATGATTATCCATAAGCATGTTTTCTATTCTTTTTTTTATATAAGTTGACTGTCCAATACTTTAAGTAGATGGTGAAAAAGATTTAACCTGATGGTTGAAAAGGTTTAACCTGATGTAGAAAAGTTTAGCCAGAAGTAGAACCCAGTTAAACTGTAGAACAGACCAAACACAGTCAAAATTACTGATCTGACATTATGCAGAAAAAACATGTTTAAAATGGTGCTGCATAATGCTTGTTACAGTTTGTCAAAAACATTACAGTTGGAACATGCTTGATAGTAATAGCAGAATGCTTTAAAGTTTATAGTTATTTCCAAACTGATTTTAAAATAAGTTAACGACACAACTGTCCATTAAACATATGGTTTTACAGAGTTCTTCAATTATGAACATTTTAAAGTGCAAAAGTTAGAAGCAAAAAACATTTACAGTCTGATTGTATACAAACTTAGGTTAGATATGATTGAGTCTAGTTTTAAATTTGATTAACAGAATTTTAAATAAAGGAAAGGTAGCATTATATATAGGCACAATTAATATATATATGGATGAATATCGACAGTTTGAAAATCTTAAACTTAATAATAATGAAAGCAGATCGTTACCTGGGTTAATACGGAGTGTATCTTGAAAGACGTTACAAAACATGACAACACGTTTTCAGAGTAAAAACTACATTCACTTTTACTTTATAGTATACGCTGCATAAATAAAGTTACTCTGAAAACATTACATTACATTACATTGCACAAAAGGCACTTTCCACCACAAACAACTTTCACATTAGAAGCAGCTAAAAATACGTCTTAACATCGTAGTAACGCAAAGCAATATGGCCGGACGGCATACGTTAGGTTTCTTTGTCAAAAGAAAATGAATGCAGAACTGTCAGCTGGCGTAATCTACCGAGCGGCAGGTGAAATAGGGAAGCAAGTAGGAAAGGTTGCCTAAATAAGTAAATTGAGGCGCGTGAAATAACTGAACGTAACACAGTGATAAACTGAGAACTTTCGGACATTTTAGTAATGATGTTGTGACAATTATTTTACAAAGTAACAGTACCCGAAATCATTTGTTCAAAGTTCTGAAGTTCTGTAAATTTAAATGTTTTTAGATTATTGAATACCAATCTGCAGCAAATTTCATTTAATTTAGAAAGGAAGGTATTTAAAATTCAATACACTGTTATTTAAAGTAGTTACTACTTTAGTTTTATCTGCACAAACTAGACTGCGTTTTTCATTGTTTTCTTTGGCTGCTGTATAACTTTTATTGGGACGTAAGAGTCCACTTGTTAGGAGTTATGATGGTTTCACACTTCACCAAACAAGAGTCGACCTTTATCGGTGTTATAAGACAACGCAGTAGATGAGACCAGTATTAGTTCTACTGGAAAATGTAATTACATTTTCAAAAGATATTAGTGAGATGAGAATGAAGTGACCCAAGCGTACCTTCAAGGGTTGGGTTACTTTGCTTCTAATTATCCTCTTGTATTGGGCACTAGCTTCTTGGTGCGATTAAATTACTAACAAACAATACAGCTCAAATTTCCGTAAATACTTTTAATTGGGATTTGTTGGATGCACAAAATCCACGACTCGAATATTTCTAGTGTTTCGTTTGTCTGGTATTGTTTGAGTTTAAAAATACATATTTTATTATTCACGTGTATTGTAGCAAATAATTTTTCCAGGGGTAAAACAAATAGACATTTTGATATAAACTTATGCCTTAAAATGATTAGTGTTGCGCTAATTTTGGTTGCTAACGAAAAAATGAACATCGTTTGAAAAATATCATTAACGACCTACAGTTGAAATTTTCCATTGTTATGAGATAGAAATTTAATTTACTTTACAATTTTCGAAATGACGACCATTTCAAATGTTTTAAATCAAATATGTTTTATCACGACTTATAAACACGAAGTTAAAAAGAAAAGTTAAAGTTCACTTCTTAAAGGAACCGTATTACTTAAAATAAAAATTTTAATGTATAGACCCATAATCAGACATCACATAAGATTGCCTCTGATTTCCACTAATTTGTTTTTAATTCTGAATACTTGGTAGAATATACTTAGAACACAAACTCTCCCAACTAATACGTTTATTAACTCAAACGCGTTTCAACGACAAAGTCGCCATCTTTAGTGATGCACGAGCTACAATAGTCAAACTATAATTAACCTACTTCATGAAACGTATTTATACAGAATTCAAATGGACGTGGCTTAAGACTACGTTAAATTAGTAGGGCGTTACCAATTGACATGCGTTATAACTAGCCTAACATTAACTATATAACTAAACAAGTTACTAACCTAAGTTACTAAGTTATATAGACACTTAAGTATATAGTAACATACCATATTGATATTCCTCGAAAAATATACTAATTGTGTCGAGTATGCCAGTAGACGTGCTGATGCTGGTGTAAATTTAAATGTCAACGTATAAAAGCAATTCATTTTTTCAAACAATATGCCAGATTTTAAATGAGATTTACTTACATGGGTGTATTTTTACGTCAGGAAATGGTTTTTTTTTTGTCGTAAAATTGTGGTATTTTTCCAGTTTCTGGAATCTATGTGATATTTTTAATTGGAAAGCTCTAAAGCTATGGACGTTAACACTATCAATATATACATATATATATTTAAACAAAATTTCATATTAAATAAAGTTTGGTTCATTTTTTCTATCGGTCAACAAAGCTGAGTTATGGACAAAAAATTTAAAACATATCATCTTTTCGGTACTTTGTTTAAAACCAATATATTTTTTAAACCTTTGTACATAACTACGTTATTTTTTAACTTATATAGATTTTATTAATTGCATTTGGAAGTATACTTTTCTTAGAAACAATACCTAATATATTAGTAGCGATTTCTAAACTTTAAGTATACAATCAACAGGCAACAGCCCTTTAGTATTGCTGGAGTTATAATTGTCTTAAATTCACATCAATCTGATATGCAGTTTTTAATAAGATATCTTGTACAAAAAACAAAAATAAAATATGAATATTTGAAAAATAATTTATTAATAGTGATAATCTACAAATATACCGGACAAGGAAATTCTGTGCGGCGTACGCTTCTTGAAATTCCTGTACAACAACCACTGAACAGACATTCCGGCAATTATCTGATGTATTGTTTGATATTAATTTCAATTAAACCAAGTAACTCAATGGAAGTCACCCTTACCAGGCAGGCTTGGGTCACTTCATAAAGGCATAATATCTTTTGAAAATGTAATTAAATTTTCCTTTAGAACTGACATTAGCCTCACCTACTGTGTTGTCTTGTAATAAGAGCCTGGTCAAGACTGCGTCACGTATTTTGTGAAATCTTACTTTCCTCGAAATAAACAATACCACAGCTATAGAATACAATGAACAAAGCCAACAAGCCTGTCTTAGTAAAACAAGTAAATGGTACCTTACTGAACCATATACTGAATGTATATGATCTTCACCATCTTGTCATTTCAAATTACTCTTTATGTGAATTACACATAAGTTTGTTGGTGATTGGTGTACATTAGTTAAAGACAAAACATGGTAGAAATTTAGCCGTGTTTAATCCCATAAAATCTACATTCTAAATCATCAGGTGAAATGATACAGCCCCTATCTATATTGTTTCCTCTAAAATACAATTAATATAATCTTGTTATAATAAATAAAGGTATATAAATAATACAAGGTCATATCTTAACACTTTATGGTAATTTAAAGAAGTTCGAAATTTAACTCAATTTAAGTTAGAATCCCAGCAAAGACGGGTAGTGCCAGATGTTTTGTTTAGTATGTTATGGGTTCTCAGTGTAACCATATAAATTTAATACAAATTTCACATTTTTTGTTTTTATAAGTTGAAAACCCTTGTTGATTGGAACATTATTTTATACTTTGTTGTCATTTTGCTGTTGATTTACGTTCTGCTGTTTTGTAAAGTTTTCTTTATGGTTGTTTGTTTCAATCCCCGTTCTGCTACCTAACTAAAACACATGGACCTTGGAGGACATGTCATTATTTCCTTTACTAGCTAAATAGTTAACATAACTAAGTATCCCTCAGGGGCTCACACTTGTGAGTACGGGAACTGGCATTCCCGAGGTACCCACGCTGGATCTAACCTTTCTTCACCTTGTCTTGGGTTAGATCCCTATTTCTTTTATGTATCCTATCTGGTCTCTCTTGGCCAAACGGTCTCTCTTGACCAATTTCTTCTGATCCCAATGCTATTAGTGTATTCGAGGGCTAGGGATCTTTTCATTTCAAAACTACTCTTTTCTTCCATTTATCTATGAGATATAACCAATAACCATGTGTGACAAACGGAACTTATACCCCGCGTAGATAAGCCTATCCAGGTGAGCTCTACCGCCGGTTCCGATCAGGTGAAAGCCCCGGTGGCAGGTGTTGGTCGCAAGGATTGTGGGGGCGACCATTCACACAGTAGCATCGTTAGGGTGGATCACTTGGCCCAAAGACCATCTACAAGTGAGGTAGGAGGTTACACAAATAAAATTGAAGAAGTTCTAAATCCTTTCCAAAGGGGTAAGAAGGTACTTAGGACACCTCCGAAGCAAAGGCGTCTCTCTTTGCCAGATACTTTTACTGGGGAAGATGATAAAATTATGAGCGTAACACCACATCAACCGCCAAATGAGGGAAATTGTTTAGTGGCAGAAAATGAGGGGTAAGATCTTGGTAATAAGGCAGTAGATCCTATCCAGACAACCGTAAGTTTAAGTGTCATGGTCAGCCCTGTTTCTGGATCGAACAATTTAGGAAGTGCTTCTCCTCCTATTGAGAGAGATTTTCAAGGGACGTCACCCATTAAAGAGCACCTGGAAAAGTCAAGAAGTAAAGAGGAGTTAGAACTACAGAAAGCCATGGAACTCGTTAAGAAGATGAAGCTTGCTACATACAAACAGAAAAATATAAGCATGGAGGTGAAAACAGGACTTGTTCAATTGGAAAAAATCTTCGAGGTGATGCAGTGTATTAGAGATTCTTGGAAGTCTACAGAGAGGCGTCAGCAAATGGTATCTAATAAAGGACGAGGCCACTCCAAAAGACGTAAGTACAACGAAGAAAAGGATAGCATCTAGCCCAGCAGAACGGGCAGAAGAAAATAAGAAAAAACAAGAACACATTGTCAAAATTGATGTCATGAGCAGCCAGGAAAGTGTAACTGGGAAACCAAGATGGGTCCAGAGACCGGTTAGAGAGGTTCAAAAGAAGGACGAACTGTTCGTTGAAACACCGCCAAGGAAAGACAAAAAGCCAGGACCCATGACACAAAATACCACAGAGGGAAGGAAAATAAAGCAATATCAAGGGATAAAGTTACGTCCAGAGGCCATCCCTATTAAACCTGTTGAAGGAAAAACATACGCATATGTGCTTGGAGATATTCGCCTCAAAGTAAAACCAGAAGACTCGCAGACAGAGATAAAGTCAGTCCGTAGGTCTAGGAGCGGAGATGTTCTCCTTGAACTGGGATATAAAACGCTAGACAAAGGAGCTTTCAGTGAATCCCTGAAAACAGCTTTGGGAGATACGGCTTCTGTCCGAAATCTTTAGCAAAAGGAGACACTTGCAATCAGGGACCTCGACGACCTTACAACCTCAGAAGAGGTTCAAGAGGCTATACAGAAAGAGCTGAAGGGGTCAATAGGTGAAATAAAGATAACTGTCTCCAAAGCAAATAGTAGAGGCCAGAAGTTGGCAATTGTTGAGATAGACGCAAGAAGAGCCAATGAACTCCTGAAGACTTCAAGGTTAAAAATCGGTTGGGCAAGCTGCAGGTTGGAACCGGTGCTTTAGGTTCCTAGGTTACGGACACTATGCGAGGTTCTGTAACGGACCGGATAGAAGTGGGTTCTGCTACAACTAAACTAAGAATCTCATTAAACAAATTTTCGAACAAAAAATTTTACTCATACAATTTTCTACAACTTTGTCCCGCAGACGAAATCTTGCTGGGAACAAAAAAACAAAAAAATCCTCGCTTGGTGAAAAATTCAATACACGGCGGTTTTGAATTGAATTGCCATTTAGGTTTTCGTTCTTTTGTTAGTTATTTGCTTCATTTTAAAAAAAGTGGTATAATTTTATTTTAAAATAAAGTAGACAGTAGATAAGTAGATTTTATTCACAATAGCGAGAGAAAGCGCACTACCTTGCGCTTCAAAGCCTTTACATTACGGGTGTAAGTTGTAAAAATAACTACAGCACGAATTGTCAACACCGACATTTCCGTCACCCGCCTAATTTCATTGCTCCATGTTTAGATATAATTAACTGTACTCGACATCCACACACAGAGAACTGGCTTTGACAACTATTATTTAATAAACTATAATGACTAACACGATTCACTAAACTGAAAAAAGTAATCGACTAAATAGTTGGACAAATAGTCTGCGATCCGTGTAGACTTCATCCTATTCATTTGCGCATAATTATTAATTTATTTTGCTTAACGTGACTCGCAAATGGCCAGCCAAGCGGGTCACAATTAGCTAGATTGATATTGCTGTTATTAATTAATAATTTTCATATTTAATTACTCCAGTAAAATAAGTTGTCTTCTTCGCAGAACCAACTGGATTCCGAGTTGTCTAGTACGCTTAGATCCATGAAACATTTAGTCGTGTTTCATTTAAATGTATCAATTAAAAACTAATTTAGGGAAAACGAAATATGTACGAAACTACTGACAGTACTCCGAATCAACGAAGCTGTTTCTACACTTTTCAATTTTAATAAAACAAAAATAGTTAATCAGTTGTCATGTATTGCTTCTTATATAGTACTACATCAAAGACATATTTATTATGTTGCAAGTTTTATTTTCTACTACTTCTTCAGATATTTAATTACTAATGCGTGCCTGGTATAGTTATCAGAATATGCAGAAGAGGAAAATGTAATCATGTAACATTGTATACGAAATTTAAATAAAACCTGCGGTTCCGATCACTAATGTGATAACGTATTAATATGGATTACACATGTAGGCCTATTTACATGTACAGGGGTATATACATGTACACGACCTGGTTTACATTTATAGGATTCTAAATCGATTTTAGATTGATACATACTATTTTTTTAAATCTGTAAATTACGTTTTGTACATATTTTGTGTATAATTTAACTTGAAAACCTATTTCAGTCACATAATGTTACATAGTCATATAGGCCTATATGTTTTATACATTGCAACGTACATGAATAGTGACGACTCTTTAACCACTGTCCTGCTTCTCTTTTATTGTCAAATCAACTATAAAATTTCTGAGATTAAATGTAGTCAAAATTTGAAGAAAAAATATATGTAAATATACCTACAATATTTAAAGAACATCGGGAATTTTACAATCATCAAAATAATGTTTTAAATATCTCTGTGAATGTGATGTATTAGGTCACCTTAAAAATAGAAAAGATTTAATAAATTAAAAAAAAAGTGTTTACATGAAACATATAATCTTAAACGGAACTGACACAAATAATCAGTAAGATATGGTCGGAAATAAACACCGCACGCAAGGGTACAATTTAAACAACACAATTTGGTTATTTTAGAGTTTGTAGGTTAAACAAGGTGACTAATTTAATGAAGGAAAAGGTACCAACAAATTTGTTACGTGCCGAGAAATCGAAACATGTTAACTTAATTAACCCGAGATCGTTAACAGAATGTACTAGAATATGTTGTGCATGACTTATAATATAAAATATAGCAAATACAGTGTATCAATTAGTAAGGAAATTATTGAAAATAAAAAAATATAAAAGTAAAACAATGAATTTAAAAAAAAATTAAAAACCTTATTAACACAAAAGAATACGAAATTAAAAACTTCGATGAACTAAAAAAAGAAAAAAAATTAAATATCCAAGGCACTGAAAAAAAGAAACGAAAATTGTAAAACACAGATGAACTATCAAAAGGGAAACAACATTTGTAAAAACTCGATAAACTAAAAGAGGGACTTTTTTTGTAAAATCCCAATAACCAATAACAATGAAAAAATCTAAAATCCAGATAAACTAAACAAATTAAACGAAACTGTTAATGTCTCTTTACGCGTAACACGTGATTTTACTGTTTTCTTTTGTTACTCTAAGCCAGTTAGGCCATCAAAGGCGGGAGAGCAGAGGACAGATAAGGTAAATCCATTTCCAAATATAACAGACAGGAGGTTCTGAAGTGTCTTAGTAATGAAAGACGGAGAATGGAACGACAACTGGAAAAATTCCATTTGAATAATAGATGGATTTCTATGCCAGCGCATCTGTGACGTACTGAAACAACGCCCACTCATCTACCATCGTTTCTACATGGGTAACTACAGAAGATACAGAATTTACAGTTAAAATCAGCTCAACTGTTTCCATAACAACCATTTTAACTGACCTATCTCTGACAGCTGACAGTAGACTGGTGAGGGAGTAAGTTTGAATAATACATCTTAAAATGGATACAAAGAGAAGATTCGAAAAGTATCTAAATCTAACTGAATTATATATATTTTCTGTTTGAAGATTCAATGTTGACAAATTGCAATTTCTGAGCTTTGTAAGTGAATGACAGAAGAGCTGTAATAAAATAATTCTATCTAAGAACGACAGGAATAAGGAAGTGCTATACATATTTAATTTTAATTCAAATGCAAAGGGATAAAAGTAGGTGTTATTCTTAATTTATGTAATTGTTTTTATGTAATCTTTAATGACAAGACTTAAAGTATATGGTATTGTTTCAACACAACTAGGTTGTAAAACCTACAGATGGAAATATATGTGAAGAAGTGGGTCGCGAAGGCAGGCGTTTGGGTGTGGAAGGGAGGAGAGGTATGCTATGTGTGGTGGGGTGGGGGATGTGACTGCTGCCAGTACTCTACTACCCAGTCTGTTTTTTACGCCTGGGGCACGGCGCATGGCTTATTGTATCACTGATTTCCTACTAGTAGAACAACTCGGATGCACATCCATTTTTGTTTGTACACCACAAACAAAACAGTAAACATAGGTAATTGTTTCCTTATCACATAAATAAACACGGGGCGTCAACACAACAATGTTTTTAGGAATGGCAGTGTACTAGCCAACGAGACGAACGTCGGTCACCGACTGACTCCTTTCACTGACCTACCGCTGTTAGCGCATGCGCATTACCTGCTTCTGCGCATACAACCAACCACTTCATCACATATATTTCCATCTGTACATAAACCTACTACAAAGCAAACACTTTTTATTTCGTTTTTGCTCGGAATTCGTGGGTTGTAATTAATTTATATGAATGAATTGAACTCAACTTGAAAAGTTTTTTTTCCAGAAGTATGAAAACAATATTTTATTCATATTACTTTATACTCAATTGATAAGAAAAATATAGTCCTACCTAAGATAGTTATTCTGTAAACTGCGACAAAAATGTAAAACAAACTTTCTGAAAAAATAAACATTTTCATTGTGTATTAGGTCATATATTGGCAAAATATGTTGCAATATGGAATAGAGTAATGACAGAAGAATGTGCCAGATAGGCGATATGGAAGCATGATTTACATTTCGCTATTCTTTAATTATTTAACTTTCCCAAGTACGAATTATAATGATTTAGGTTAGGTTGAAACCAATAAAGCTTGTTATAACCACTCATAGATTGTGCTGATGTATTCGTTTTTACTTGTGCATGTAATAATGTAAAATCTTAGAAGAGAAAGTAAAGCAACTAAAGAGCTATAAATTGTTATATATTTTCAAAATTTTAAATTATGATTGTTTTAGAACACTTAAAAAATCAGACTTTTTTGACAAAACAAATTAAATAACAACTAACTACTTAATTGTGTTTTAGGTATTAATCTATAAAGGCAGGGTACATTTCAGCTTTCTATCTCTAGTAGTTTATCAGTATAAAAGTATACTAGGTGAAACCCCTGCGTGCTCCGCACGCCAAACCCGTTGGAACCTTCTATACATATAATCATGTTATGTTTTCTTTATAATAAAGTCGTAGGATTGATAATAACCCCAAAGCTAAGACGGTAAATAACGTTAAATGTTCTAATCAAAATATTTCGTTTATTTTATAACAGCAGTTATAATAAAGGTTAAAAGAACCAGCAAGTCTCAGGTCTACACTTTAATAAAAACCTAACCTAAAAGTTAAAATAAAAATTATTGCTTCAAAGTTTGAAAGCAGATGTTAATGGAACTATTGGAGCAAACAGCTGTTTAATCTGTTATTTTATTCAATTGGTAATAAATGTAAATGTTGGTTCATCAGTCTAGGCCTAACCTAAGATTTTATTCCCACTAAATTTACAAATATTGAAAGAAACATTTTTTTTATCCAAATTAATTATAGCCTAATACTGTAGCTTTTTATTAGTTGAACTAGTTTTTCAATCGGTTCAGTAGTTCCAGAGCATACCTCTTAAATACAAACAAATTTGACCTCTTTATAATATTAGTATGGGATTAATACATGTTTTATATATTAGCACATAGAAAGCGACATAATTTATTCTGAAAATGTCTGCGTTTATTGTTTGATGTAACAACTGCAATCGAAATATTAATATACCTAATTTAATGACCTGTTTTTGTTGCTTATTTGACGAGTTTCGGGATGTATATCACATCATCAAAAATCTTTAATAGTAAAAATCTAATGTAATAAATATTAATAGTTCTGTGTAAAATTGGTCCACATATATGGTGGTATTAATTCAATTCTGTACAACGTATTAGTCCAAGATTATTTTTACAGATTGAACCAACATAATGCTCTGACCGGTAAGTTTGACGCCTTAAATCAGTTTGGATTACACAAATAAACTTTCTTTCAGAGAACTAAACAAAAGCCCGTTTAGTTGGACTATTCTCTGTTGTTGAACGGAACTAATACTCAGTCAACGTCAGATTACTAGTCCTAATCTAATCTATTCCGTTAACGGAAAGCATTGAGTAACAGTAGTTTTGTCTGGATGATTCTATTATAAGCTACTTGCTCTGATGTGTAACTTTTGAAACTGTATCTATTTACATGATTCGCCTGTATTCGAAATAAACTTGGGAGATTCGTCTGATATTTAAAGACGTAAAACAAAAGGCACTCTAACAATAATAAGTTGCAGAAACTTCGAGAACCACAATCAATATATGGGAATCATACGAATAAATAGCGTAGGAAAATTACCTGCATTAAGGACCAAATAGAATCTATTATAGTATATAGCATGTTTCACTTTGAAGTTACATACGAATAAATAAGTATATGATTACATTTATGGGTCCAGAAAGGAGAAGGTGGATGATACTTTATAAACACGTACTAAACTATGGCACAGTGGCAATACTGGGGGAAGAATATCGGACTCGGATGTACAGGAAAGCTCTATCACTAAACGAACGTTTAGGAATAAGTGACTAGAATATGTAAGCGTGGTGTCGGTTTAGTGAGATAATGGGAAAAATATAACCTACAAATTCTTCATACATGCGGAAAGGGCCGTTTACTGTCATCCCTAGAGGAATTTGAAGTATATAGTGCATCAAAATATGATCCAGTTAATATGTTAAATGATAAACTGCATTATTCATCTAATGAATTATTTAACACAGCCCTCAACCTGAGATAAAATTTTTAACCCAATACCATCATGATTGGACATCCTTATCTCATATATAAGATTGCACAAGACCGCAGTTGTACACATGCGACATGCCCTCCATGAAATGACATGTGTAACGGAGACCTCACGTGATATGTGAAGTTGATTTTTCAGACAGTGTATATATTTAAATTTGTTCAAGTGTTTGTGTTTTTTAATGTTTTATGTTAATTGTTTATAGTTTGTTACGACGTGTTCCACAACAGTGGAATTAATATTCTGAAATTGATCTGATGATGGTGGCATGAACCACCGAAACGAGTAACCCAAAAAGGATATATTTTAGAGTGCTCGAGGGTTGAAATAAGGTTATTGATTATCCATTATTATAATAATTGCATTCTTGGAAGATAAAAAATATCATGTTTAAATTATCTTCCTTAAGTGTCGGATAGTATACTCTCTGATTAGCCTGCATTTACACAAAGTAAGATAATAGTTTAGAAGCTAAAAATTTATCTTCCACTATTAACAATTAGAATTAACCTAATCCTTCCTGCAACGTTTTAGTGTATAAATAAGACTTTCGTAGTGCTGTAGAGATTGCAATACAATTATCCATATTAAAATGTATTCTCAAAAGGAAATCGCAAACAAATTGAGGGTGGTATCGTATACTTTCTGGTTAGCCTGTCTTTACAGGAAGTAAGAAAACAGTCTTGAAGTTAAATATTTATCGTCCACTATTACCAATGTTGATGTTTCCTGATCATTTCTACAACGTTTGAGTGTAAAAATAATACTTTTTTAGTACTGTAGAGTATACTTTCTGGTTAGCCTACATTTACACGAAGTAACATTATTTACTATAATAACCATTAAAGCTAACTAGTTTTTTTTCCGTCATGTTGCTTTCATTTTTTTAATTGAGGCGTTTTGGAAATTACTCTACATTTAGAATGATATCGTTATTTCAAGTTCGTCACCAAGAATGTGTGTTTTTTAAAATATATTGACAATTTTGAAAGAAGAATATCTTTCTGAAGATGGAGTAATTATCCGAAACGGGTCGTTGTTAAAAAGAAAGTAACGTGACGGAAGAAACAAATTGGTAACTTTAAATTTTTAAAGAAAAACTCG
The DNA here is from genome assembly GCA_018207615.1 of Philaenus spumarius. Classification (NCBI taxonomy): domain Eukaryota; kingdom Metazoa; phylum Arthropoda; class Insecta; order Hemiptera; family Aphrophoridae; genus Philaenus; species Philaenus spumarius. The sequence continues at coordinate 103,639 of JAGFPH010001696.1, forward strand.
TTTCAATATCTCGAATTCAGTCTAGACAAAGTCAAACGTTGCGTTTTTGGTAACTAGCTTCGCCCCAGCACGTAATATAATACAATTTGGTATCAATAACTTACATGTTTTATACTGAGTTCAGTCATATCGTTAGTAAGTAGCTTCGTGGAAGACATGAGGTAGATATGCGTCAAGTTAAATTTTCTCAAATCAAGCAACGTGAGACACAATCACGCCTTATTCTACTCAAATTGGTTGACATCCCCTACTTCTTAACTTTGCACTTCTTACTTCATCATAAAAAAACTCATTTTTAATAAAGGTGACTGACATTCAGATTTACATAGCAACATTCACTAGAATTGACTAAAATGACGTATAGACTATAATTATAAATATAATATACTTTTACAACCTGACGAGTTTCCACAACATTTGATGGCGATCAAAGGCTTAAAGTAATAAATCGAGGATGGTATCCAATAGGATTTTGTAGCATTTAGATAATGCTTGCAGTTTCGCGTATCAGTCTATCTGTGTTACATGCTTGATTGAACGAACTTTTATATTGTGGAGAGATTGTACTCATGGGTGATTTAAGAAAACCCTAATGCAAACCTTGAAAAATAGAAGAAATATATACCTTAGCATACGTGGAAGGTGAAAACGAAAACTATTCCAACTTTCCGACTTTAGCTACACTTTTGAGGTTATTAATAAAATTTGACCTAGGCCAATGAGCCAATGAGAAGGTGATCTGAAAATCTGATCATATTAGCTCCACAGTCACTGAAGGTACTTGTATAATACATCTGGAAAATAAGAAGTGGTAATGTTAATTATTGATAATATGTGCAAACCACAAAAATAATACCGAGTACTTTCAATGAAGATGATATAATAATATACCATAATTACAAATCATGATAAACTACATGCGAAAAATAATAGTTTCATATTAAACGTAAATCATTTTTTTCCGAGTACTGGTAGATCTCCACATCTCCCTACTAGAGTCTGGCTTGGTCAAACTAAAGGTAAAACATATTCACTGAACCGCATCTGATTTATGCAAAATAAACTTTTTTACTCTAAATTTATATAATTTAGTGACCCTTCATTTAAGTGGATGAATTTATTTCATTCAGTTATTAATAATTAAATTTATTACTTGTAAAGTTAACATAAAATAAATTAAGCAATATACGCATATAACAAACAGTAACTCAATTAAAATTAACAATTTATTTAAATTTATGCTTCGTACTTTGAACTATAAATGGGTTTAACTATTATATGTGAATAGATTTTTAATTCCATTATTACAGTTGAACATTTTCACAGTGTTTAATTATTAAATGATTAATTGATTTACAAGAGGTGGTTAACTATAATACAGTGTGAAATGCATGTTAAAAATGTTTTGTTTAGTTTTGTAAAGTTTGAATTTACTACTACCATAGATCATGAATAATAAATAAATCTTGAATCCATACGGCAGCAGTGTGGGGAAAATGAGGTTGTCGGGAAAATAGTGCATGATCGCTCCACAAGGTAGCGCTAGAGAGAAATCATTGGTAGCATTGGTGTTTCACACATCTTCTGTCGTTTCCCCAATAGATAGCGCCACTATCGTCGAATATCCAGTGGATTGAAATATTGCATTGGATCGGAGTTCTATTAGGTTATCCAAATACAATGCTATACTACTGACGCTACCTGAGTCACGCGATCACATACATCAAAGTAAATAGTCGTTGTTAGTGTTGTTAGTTTTAAAAGCTAAATAATAATTGTAATATTAACGTAATAAAGTATTAATGAGGTATTAGAATTACAATTGTTGAAGTTGGTAACCTAATCAGCCCCTTTATTTATTTTGTTATTGTTACAGCTATTTACAATAAATGTAATCGCTTCCATAATAGTAAGGCCTTCTCCCACTACGCATTCCAATTACTCACAAAGTCACGTTACCTTAACAACGCCTTTTTTCTACCAATAACAGCAAAAACTAAAACTTTCACACCATAGCGTTGCATATTTTTATCCGTAAAGTAAATAACTCTTTTCATTCAACTTTCTTTTGGTTCCTTTTGCAATTAGTACCTGAATGTATAAATTTGTTAAGATATTTCATAAGGTATTATAGATAAGAAAACAGTCATTAAAAAAATAAAATAAATACAGCTTCGTTTTACTGCTGTGATTTTAACGAGAGCAAAACTATTAACTAGTTCTAAGCTAAACAAAACATAAAGAAACCATAACGATAACATTGTACACACATTCATTTTAAAACCCTATTTTACATAATTGTTGTTATGACAAGATAAACTTGTAGGTTGTATCTGTTATCCGTAACAGTATCTCTTTGCTACTCAGTAATTTGGTTTAAAGAAGAACAGTTTGTAGTACTATAATGTTCTATACAGTTAAAGGTTATTCTTATTCTATGAATGGACCCTGATTTGCAAAATTGTGGAGCAGCTGTATTAAATTATACGGATTTTGCGGATTATTATTAGAAACTGTACATGATATTTTGCCAAGATTAGCTCAATAGGTTAAAGGTTGTTTCCAAATTATTTTCAAAATGTTTTCTCTGATCAGAACAATAAAATAAAATATTAGGCTTTACTTCTTAAAAATTCAATCCCTAAAATATTATTAAGCCATCCATAATCAGCTTTCATGATATAATAATATTTTTTTTTTGTTTTAAAGCAATGGAATTTTTTATTTTAAGCAGTGTTATCAGTATAGGTATTTATTTTTGTTTTATACGAAGAAATGGTTCTGTAACGCCCAGTATTAGGGTTAAGCAAGTGTAATTTTAATAAGTTTGGTTGTTTGATTGCTTTTTAAGAATTTTAAAATCAAAGAATCGTTAAGGATCAGATATTTCGTAGAATTCTTTTGTTTTCATTATGAAATGTACCATTAGGAATTATTTTGGAATGTACTTATGAAGCTCTTTCATATGATGCAAAAATTATTAAAATTTGCTCAGAAGATCATTTCAGTAGTATTTCAGAATAGCTCTAATATTTTTATATAAAAGATGTTTCAGAAACAATCTTCTACAATTCACATTCCTTTCAACAAAATAATGCAATAAGTTCATGTAGACATTGGCACGAAAATGCTTAAAGTTGTTCTGGCTACGGGAATTTGTGAAAGTGATTTCCACTATATAAGGTGAAACAAACATAACTAAAATTTCTGGTTCAAAAACATTAATTTGTAGACTTAGTGGTTTTGCGTTTGTTTTCAGATATAAAATTAAATAAAACAGGTATAGAACTGTAAATAAAGTAGTTAATAGGAACACTGGTTTAAAACTCAAAAGATTGGGTCGGAAAGCATACCTTTTACGATTGGACTGAAATAACTTAGTTTCATTGCCTGTAAAAAAGAAACTTTCATCGTGAAATTTTTAGCAAAATCCATAAACTCTTTGTCAAGTTTTCTTCAAATCCATTACTATTAAAAAACAAACAACTAGAAAATCTGACAATTACGTAGTGCGATAGTTATTAATTATTTATGGTTTGATTCTGTTTTAATTATGGTGGATGATTTATGAAATTGTCCGTGTTATAAACCACATAAAAACTTTAACTTTATGTCTCGCTTAACCCGCCAACCTCTGCGGTGACATGGTTATGCCAACGCAAACTATAAAGTCCCTAATAATTTTGTTCATCCTATTACTTTAAATGAGTAATTCTTGTACCTATCTTTGTATCTTTGTATTTGTCGCGGATCTCAAAAACGACTCTAACGAATTCAAAGAATTTTTGTATTTAGGTGTAGTTTTGATTTTTAAGTACACCCATATAGTTGTATTTCGTGTAAAAACGCAATTTTTTTGAGAAAATCTAATTTAAAAGTTGAAAAATGTTAACATAATGTCTTATGAGTTGCCATGTTGGTTACAAAATAACAACGAAATAGTAAATAAAGCGATCAAAACAGTTGTTTATAAACAAGCAAAATTATACAAAAATCAGCTGTTCATTGGATAGTTTTTAATTACTGTTAAAAAAACAAGCTAATTTATACTGTTTTAGCACGTTGGCATTAACATAAATTGGGCCTGATTTAAGAATTTATTTTGTCAAAAAAAAAGGTAAACTTAGCAAAGATGGCTAAATTCTAATAGTCAATTTTGTGATATAGGCCTGGCTCATTTCTGAAACATAGTATTGAGGTTATGTTAATCCTGCAATAATGTTTACTATATTTAGGACTGAATCCAAAACTTTAGTTGAAAGAAGATAGTAGAACTAGGACTAAAATCGTAATGAAAGCCTCTCACGTTTCTAAAGCATGTATTTTAGGTTATAATTATTCTTGTAATTACAGTTAATATATTTAAGCCTGATTTCATAATTTTACAAATCTATGTACAAACGAGCCAAAGATTAACGATAATCTTTAGCGAATTTTCTAATTGCGAGCGAAGCGAAACAGCCATCTGCGTCCGAAGGCCGAGGCGGGGTTGGGACGAGAAGCGTCCAGGGGCAGAGATCCTAGTAATTTTTATATGAACAAATTTTTAGTAGTAATTTTTACGGAAATGTTGATTGATTAGGAGATATTCACTTATGTAAGTTTTTTTTGGGGGGGGGGAATGTGACCTGTATATAATGTAATAAATAAATCACTTGTCTCCATTAAATTATACGTTTTAACGCTGCTTGCAAATCAATTTGCGTAATACTAGTAGTTCTGTGAACAGTAGACCTCGCTTGTTGAAGTAACAATTGTGGTTTTGAGCTTAGGTTAAAAATAGTGTGCCAGTATGCCAGTAAGGAAGTAAGCAGAAGGTTTAGCCAGTGAAATATTATTTTTCAATTCCCGCGATTCCGGGGTATCTAGTTATTTTTTTTTCTTTTCTTGAGTTTTAACTGCTAAAGATTTTCTTTGTGTTTTATTTAGGTTTTTAATGCGTAAGGTAGCTAAAAACATCGCGTTATTGAGGGAAAACTTATAATTAAATACGGTATTTACATACTTAAATAACTAAAGCTTAACAATGTATTTACAGTACTATAGCATATTCCAATATTAGAAATAATGAAAATAAACGATGTTAAATCGTCATGATAGTGATCTCAACCCATGTACCAACACTTCCCACGCTTTCCAACGGTAATTTTTTGTATGTCCTTTATTGCCGCGAGGTTTCATTTGTTTCATCTCATTTTTTAATTCAAGTAAAGCTAAGTCAAATACTTTTTGCAATAATAATTTACAAGTATACATTTTAAATCTTTGATTTATTCCATACACTTTCTTATAATAATATGTCATTTTTGGGCAAATGATATAGTATTCCTTTAGGAATACACTATTAAAAATAGGCCTAGTTTTATAGTAGGAACATAAAAACTGGTGTTTTTAAAATAAGAAATTTGAAATTGATAAATATTTTTATACAGTTCTATTTATGATAAAATTCCGAAACTTTTTTACGTTTATGAAAAAATTACAAAAAATGTTTACTACTTTTATGTAGGCCTAAAGATAAACTTTTTCCTTTACTGAACATGCTTGTTTCTTGAGCTAACAACTTTGTTAATTTTACTTCAATCATTTTTTACTGGCATATATGAATTCTTTGAACCTTTATCTACAAAAAAGCTATGGAAACCTTTTGAATTGGTTTAGAATAAACGTATAAAAACATGGTTAAAATACAGAAACTTGGAAGATTTTTAACAGCGGCTACACTGACGTAGCGCAGGAAAGAGCAAGACAGCAGGTTGCGCTCTCTCTCTTTCTCTCTCTCCCCCTCCATAAAATTATAAGGTTTTATGAATATATCTAAAGAATAAACTTATAAAAACATGGTTAAAATACAAAAACTTGGACGATTTTTAACAAATTTGAAGTTTGCGGCCATTTTGTGAGCTTACCGTTAGAGATACGGGAAAAATCAAGAATGCAATTTTGTTTAAAATCAAATTTTCTAGCCGAAAAATTGTATTAGTTTTTAAATTCGACTTACGGTTAAGCCACAAACTGGCTTTGGATAAAAGTTCACATTGAGAGAAACGGTGCGGCAGCCATTTTAATTTTATTTATGGGGTTAAAAATGGAAAAACAGTACGTATACATTGCTCGGCCTAGGAATAAGGAACATGCATGAAAAAAATCATCACAATCGGTCAAGGCGTTTGGCCGTAATCGTGAGACAGACAGACACACAGACGAAATGCCGAACAGTCGAGATAAAACGGAGACCTCGCTTCGCTCGGTCAACTAACCCACCAACACTAGACTTGATCGACACTGATCGATGTGCTGATACTACAAGAGCCTGGGCGATTTCGGAAGAATACGTTTTTTGTAAGAGACGTAATAATTAGTTTTTCTGTTCCACAAAGCATCTTGCACAGTAGAAGTTTGTAGCCAGTGAACTATATCTGATTGTGATTATGGCTTGGTATAATTGTGACTTTTGCACCTAATAATTTTAGCAAAATTTCAGTTCAGGGCATTATTTCTGCGAATCCCTTGAAACAAGATCCAGACTCGCTATAATTTAGATTTTAACTTTGTACCATCGCAATTAATATAGTTTTATCTTTTAAATGTCACACATACTTTGCATAACTTAAAAAAATCATTTAGAATTAAATATATCTTACAACTTTACCATTACTGGATACAAAAGGTTTTTAATAAATGATACAACTTATACAAACTATTGTTTGTAATCAAAAATCGTATTATTAACTTGAGGTTTTCTCTAACGGTTTACCCGTTTTGTTTAATGGCGACGTTTTATTCCATTTGCAGGATTCATGAACTAAAAAGCACCACTGTACCGTATACCTATGTATTTATATTTTGAGATCTAAATATGACAGGTAGATTGAAACTTCCCCTTTCAATCATGGCTATTCCGATACGGTAGGTTACTACCCCAAGGGAACTCTATTCCAACAAAGTTAGAAAGTAAAGCCTCGACACTTCAATCTGGAATCCATCATGTTATAATACATGGTCATATTTTGTAAAGCTTTTTATATATACTGGATTTAGGTTTTCAGCAAAAATAATAATATAAATTTGTTTTATCTCTTTACTAACCTTATAGCCTACGTGGTAAAAGAAAATTGGATTGGTTTTACGGACAACACTTTTTCATTTTTAGGAAATTACCTAACCATTTAAAATAGGCCTACATGTCAACTTGCTCTTAGAAAATCAATTTGTAATAAATTATTTTTGGTTCTGAAACAGGACATCAGAATAAAATATAAAAACAATAATTTTGGTACATAGTTTTTTTTTTTTTTTTTTTTTTTTTTGCTTTCCATGCCACTTTGGGCCTTTCGGCTAACGAGCATGTTTTTTTGGGTTTTTAATATTTTATGGTCCCCCGCGGGATTTGAACCCAGGACGTCTTGCTTATGAGGCAAGTACCATAGCCGTTGAGCTATGACAGAGGACTTGGTACATAGTTTTTAATCAGTTCTAAAACAGCAAAAAGTAACTTAAGAAAAAATGTTTTGTATTTTCTTCACGCTTCCATTATTTGCAATACTTATGCATATTAAATGCATAGTCATGTCGAAATTGCTATACTTCAATTCATTAGGAGACCGAAAAGCAGTTATAATTTTGTAATTAAATTTCATAGAACTACAATATTGTAACAAATAATTCATTAAACTTTATTTGTATGCTCTTAAACTCTTAATTTATATTCAGGCAACAACAAAGGGTAAAATATTATTTAAAAAATGGTCGCTTGTACTTAAGTACGCGTGTTACAAGTTATACTTTTTCGGTGTGAATAAACATTTATTTTTTTCCATGCAAATAATTTCTTACAATCAAATAGCAAATAAAGAACTGGAGTGAGATAATAAATAATGTAGATTAAGTTTAAATTCAATTAAATAATTATTTAATAATACGTAAATATTTATTTCCTACAACTTTTTAATAAGTGTGTTTTTTCACACTCACAGCAGTGCGCAAACTAAACTACATGTGTTCAGCGTCAAGTAATTATACCTCTTTGTTTTAATTAATGACACGGCTAAACAGCTGGAGTGCTGTAAAGTAATACTTTGGCACACCAGCTGTTTACTGTGCGCACTCTAGCTGTTCACTTTGCGCACTCCAGCTGTTTACTGTGCGCACTCTAGCTGTTCACTTTGCCCACTCCAGCTGTTTACTTTTCGAACTGTAAACGAAGTAAACAGCTGATGTAGTCTATGTTTTGTAAATGTTGATTTTTATGGAACTAACCTCTATAAAACATGTTTTTAAAAACTAAAACACCAATTTAAAATGTAGCTGCGGGAAAAATGTTGTGTGTATCAATGGTGCAAAACTTAATTTGACACACTCGATAAACTTTGCCAACTCTTTACCTCTTGCGACAAACTCAACTTTGCAAAATAGATTCTCAAATAACTGTTAAAGTAGGCAAACAAGTTTATCAGATGATAAGTAAAAATGCTTATCATACTCATTGCGTCGTTGAACATTGTAACTGAATTATATTATTCAAGCATTCATTCTCAATTTAAATAATATCCTATTATTAAACGTAAAACGAGTTTGTGTTCTAAGTTTATAAGTTAATATTAAACAGTTACATGTATTTAGTCCAGTATAGTCTGGTAATAATTTACGGTAAATTAGTGTCAGAAGTTTTGATGAAAGGCCTAAATTTCTCAGTAACCAAAGAAAGGTAAGATTTTATTAACAGTGGTTTTTTGTTTGTATTTAGCTTACAATTTTAATTACCGGGGTATGTATAATATTGCTAGATGTCACTAGGCCTATCATATGAATTGTTTTCTTTATTTAAAACATTAACGTAACATTTTTAATCGGTTAAAGATATGGATGTGCAAATTTCATTATTGGTTTTCTCTTGAAATTCTACATCGAAATGATGTATTACATGACCACCTTCCAATAAAAAAAGTTAGGCCTACATTCAAAGTGGCGGATCCAAGATGGCTGATAGTTTTTTTTAAAATCATAATAAAATATTATTTTTACATAGAGCAGGTTCTTCAATTACATCTAACTTCAAATTTTCTGTATATGCGAAATACTAAACCGGTCCCAGACTTTTTCTACACCCTTTATAAAAAGTCGGCTGAGTTTGTGTTGTGTGTTCGAATATGGGTTTAACAAGAATAAGTCTAAATTAGTGAGTTATACATACAGCATTGTTTGTATATGGAAATTAAATTAAAGAAAATACAAGGTTTTTACATACTTGAACGGCCTTATAACCGGCGAAGGTCCTTGCATCGTCTCTGAGCTACGTTATAGGATTACTGTCATTACTGGATTTGATGTTGACATGTTCTTTTCCGACATTTAGTTTTATTTTACTTTTAACATCAACTCAATATAACGTCACTAATTTTTATGTAGGCCTAAAGTTAAACATTTTCCTTTACTGAACAAGCTTGTTTCTTGAGCTAATAACTTTGTTAATTTTACTTCAATCATTTTTTTAAACTCGTTCTATACTTTGTTTAAGTTTTCAGACGCTACGAATTAACAATACAACAATGGCGTATTCATCTCCGTCCCACGCGTAGGTTTTTAGCTCCATTGAAAATCTGTATTGCATGATAAAAGGTAACTACCGGGTTTTCGGTAATACTTAAAGTACAGAGGATGATTTAACGATACTTTGGCTCCAAAGGCAATTGGCACACGTGTAGGCTGACTTGCTAATACTTTTCCTTCAATAAATATTCTATACGTTCTCTATTTGTGAGCGCACGTGTGCACTATACATTTTTAATAATAGGATTATATTAAAACGTATTCCTTCCTTTTCTTATAACGTTAAAAACGAAGTATTGTGAAAGTATATTCACGATTAGTAAATATTTTTAATAGTCACGCAATTATGTTTTTATATCATAACAATTAAAAACTTATCTACATAAATAAAAATATATATTTTCGTTTGTTTAAAATTTTTAATCTTCGAAAGTTCTTCACCGATTGACTTGAAATTTCCACATTCGAACACACAAGTGTTTTTGTTTACTTTTTTAAAAACAGCGCCATCTTTTGGACATAAAAATAACACAAACTATACTAGTATTTTTTCTGGCAACAATAGTATTCTACTAAATAATAATTAAATATGTTTATTGATGTACAGTAATCATCTGTTTGCTCTAATATTTCCACTAACTACTAATTTGAAACTTTGAAACAATTATTTTTATTTCTAACTTTTAGGTTAGGTTTTCATAAACAATGCCACCTAACGTAAAAATAACACACACAACACCAAATATTTTACGTCAACGGGAACGCCATAATAAATAATAATTAAATGTTTAGTGTTAGTATACCACTCAACTATTTGCTCTAATATTTTCATTAACAGCTGATTTCAAAAATTTTAAACAATTATTTGTATTTGTAACTTTTTAGGTTAGGTTTTTGTTTAGGTGTAGACCTGAGCCTTGTTGGTTCTTTGAACATTTATCATAAATGCTGTTATAAATTATACATTTAACATTATTTACCATCTTAGCTTTGTAGGTTATTATTTTAATCCTACAACTGTATTATAAAGAAAACATAACATAAGTGTGTAGAAGGTACCAACGGGATAGGCGTTCGGAGCACGCATGGGTCTCCCCTAGTATATTTATAAGAATGTAGATACTTTTTTAATTTTGATAAAATATTTTGTTCTTAATCCAAATTTATCATTCTTGTTTATCATGATGGCTCTTGTTTGATAGGAAAATTTATTTTTGCTTCATTCCATCGAAGCTTAAGTTTAAAATGCAGCTTACTATTTTTTTCAAAGAATTTTTAGAAAGCCCTGTAAGTTGATTTGTTAAATTAACAAATCAAAGTTATTGTGCATGTTCTGTTAAGTTAAAGATGCTCGATCAGTACATCTTCAGAATAGGTTGCGGTAATAAAGTCTATGTCTACTAATTTTTGGGAAGTAAAACCTTTTAATATTTTATTTTATCACTAGGGGGCTTTGCCCCCTGCTCGCTCCGCTCGCCAACCCCCACCCCACACCTCTATATTAAAACTTTATTATAATATATTAATATTATAATAACGTATTATTATATGCTATGTGTCGTCTATTCCCTAGACCGAAGTCTAGAACACGGCTTAGTTGTGTAGGTTGACCCTAAAAAGGACCGCAAGTGTTGCCTGAAGGGCGTATAGTTGGGTGTTCGTAGCCGCTTGTGCAAGCACAGATCTCTTCCCAATGGGACTTTGGTGAGAGAGACTACGGTGGAGGTTCTAGCCTCTTTTCCGCGAACAAATTTTCGTGTATGCCGTGTTGATGCAGGTGTTTTTAAAGTAGAACAGATTTATTGAATTAAAAATTAAATGAATTTATTCCTGGTGAAACAGCCTGGCGGTCGGCGCAACTCCCCCACTAAAGTCAGTGACTCTTCTTTTGCCTCCCTTCTCTGTGGTTTGCCGCTTCGACACTTGTCCGGCCAATTCTATCGCAGTTCTAGACTCAGTACTTCGTTCTCAAGACTGGTGAAGGTGGTTCCCTTGGCAGTGTTCGCTTTGTTGGTTCCCTTGGCAGTGTTCGCTTTGTTGGTTCCCTTGGCAGTGGTCGCTTTGTTGGTTCCCTTGGCAGTGGTCGGTTTTTTGGTTCCCTTGGCAGTGGTCGCTTTGTTGGTTCCCTTGGCAGTGGTCGCTTGTTGGTTACGTATTTATTCTATTCTTATTACTTTATAATTATTATTAGAAGAAGAAGTAGAACAACTTGTTTATATAATAGAGAGATTAAAAAGTTATTTGTAGGTGATTGTGAATTATCCACTGAATTGTTGGTATCAAAGTGTGTAAACTATGTCGCGGGAAATACTTGAGTGGTATTAATGTATCTTGATGACTTTTGTTCCCAGTGCGGATGTTTAAAGCTGTAACAATTAATTCTTCATGTTAAACACTTCACCACTGTAAGTTATTATGACGTAAAGCAAAAGATAACGTGCTAAACAAACAGTTTATTTAATATATTGTTCTACTTTTAATTGGATTGTTGTAATTACAACTGTTGTTTTAAATTTACATTTACACGAAGTTTTTATACAATAACAAATACACCCATTAAACTCAATTATATTATTGTGAACATAATGATTGTTGCTGTATTTTGTTGTTTAATTGATTGTAATTAAAAATATATCGAGTGATGGTGTGTGGGTTTGTAAAATATAATTTATTGTTTGTTATTTGATAATTGAACTTAGTTTCAAAATGAAACAAGAATTTCTTATAACTAATACTTAAAGTTAAAACTGCCTAATGATTGATCGAACCATTGCGTGCTAATAAAACTACTGTAGGTTAGAAAAGTTTAAGACTACATATTAAATCATTCAATAAAACCGTATTCATAAGTAAATAAAATTAATATTTTTTCTCAATCTTTTCCCAATTTTGTTGTTTTGTAAAACATAATTGCAACCCTAAAAATAATAGCCTTAAGTATTTCTTACAGTCTCTAGTCACATTAGGTTTCCATTTTTTAAACCCTTTTTGAGTTTAATAGTTTAAGGCATTTAATAGTCCAAAATTTACTTTTAACTGTCACCCTTCACCTAGGTT
>JAGFPH010001696.1:132722-166199 GCA_018207615.1 Philaenus spumarius
AAAAAAGTTTTAAGCTTCAAGAAATTCTATTATTTATTAACTAGAGATACTACATTTATAAATTTGATAGAGGCGCTTTGTTTTTGAAAGGAATAATTTTTCATTTAAACTTCAATATACACTACTGGATAAAAGTTTCGCAACACAAACAAAACTTTCTGTCACTGAAACGCAGGACTGATAATAACTTGTTTACTAACAATAATGCTTTAAATAGACAAAAATACACTTAATGCTATACCAAATTGTTTATTATGTGACCTCTTTCTACTTTATTATCTTATCTTCAGTTAAAAGTCTAAATCCTGTCCCTCTTTGGGTTTTGACCAAAGGTAATTTCTCAGTATTCTGAAGTGATTTGAGTGATTTTTATTTAGTTAGAATAAGTGAATTCATTATTTTTTAAATTACTATGGATGCACACCGTCGTTTAACTACTGCTGAGGCGGTCAGACCTACAATTATTTTGGTTCGAAAAGGGCGTTCGAAAAGTGAAGTGGCTAGGATTTTCGGAGTACACCGTTCCACAATTGGAAAACCTGTTAGGCGCTTTCAAGAAACTGGACGAGGTGAAAGAAGGTTCAAGGCAGGCCAAGAGTAACTGACAGAAATGATGATCGTTTTCTAACATTAAGCGCACTTCGCAGGAGGCCGGTTACCAGTACGCAGCTACAAGGTTCGATCAGGCAGGTGCGCAATGTGAATATTTCCAGCCGTACCATCCGTAGACGTCTCGCAGAAGTGGATCCGAGCAGTAGACGGCTTGCTACAGGCCCTCTTCTCTCTGCACATCAACGTGCTTTGAGGCTTAGGTTTGCCCGGAATCATATCCATTGGACTGTGGATGATTGGAAAAATGTTTTCTTCTCAGATGAGACTAGAGTAAATCTAGCTTCACCAGATGGGCGCGAACTTGTATGGAGAAGGCGTCACGAAAGATTTGCACAAGCCTGGTTCTCACCCAGGGTGCATTTTGGTAGAGGCTCGGTGATTTTCTGGGGTGGTATACAGTCCCACGCTCGTACAGAACTCGTGGTACTTCGTAGACCGGCTCTGACAGCACAAAGGTATATGGAAGATATACTGCAAGATCATGTTGTTTCGTTTGTGGGGCCAAATTTCAAACTGATGCATGATAATGCTCGACCACATACCGCAGCCGCTGTACGTGGTTACCTTATGGAGGTCGGCATAAGTTCAATCGATTGGCCACCCAAGAGTCCAGACCTCAACCCTATTGAACACGTGTGGGACAGTGTAAAAAAACGCATCAGGAGAAGAAACAACCCTGCAACCACTCTCGCAACCCTTATAGCCGCAGTGATAGAGGAGTGGGAGGCAACACCGCAAGAAGATATTCAACACCTCATCAGTAGTATGACTAGAAGGCTGCAAGAAGTAATCCAAGCAAGAGGGGGAAATACCAGATATTAGGAAATTGGTAATAAACCAAATAAATTAAATTTATTAATTTGTCTTTGAATTAAAAAATAGAAGTTTATCGGCTTTTTTAGCTTTTCTTTTTTTCACCGAAATAAAATGATACTCTCTAAAAGTTTTAATATTTTTGTTGCTTTCTTCATCTAAGATAAGGAACAAATACATTCAAAAGGGTTTTAGTGTTTTTATTTACTTTTAAACTCATCAATTTAAGTCAAACATGGTTGTTGCGAAACATTTGCCTAGGAGTGTAGTTTAATAGCCATACTTCAACATACTGTACAGAATTAATTACAGGATAGACTTATGCAACTCGTAATTGGTTCATTACGAAGATCGGATAATTTAATCTAATAGAAATGTAGTTCTGATAGATCATTCGATAGTTTACAATAGAAGAGCTAACCTGCCTTGAAGCTCTTATCAAGTGAGGTGTGAATCGTATAAACGAACGAATTATATTGGTTGAATACAGTATTGTATTTACTTAACTTACTCAGTCGATGTCTACGGTTCTACTACGTTTAGTTTCGTTTTCGAGCAAAACTAATTGCGGTATACAGAGTGATTTTTTTAAGTGGGCCTTCATTTGTATCTCAGAAACTATAAAAGTTACAACAAACTTTAAATGGGGGACCTTCCCTACTTTTTCCCTTGCATTAAAAATACAGTATTAAAATTTCCAAAAACTCAAAAAAATTGGAAAAATGGCGGCCAAATTGATTTAATCTAGACGAATCGTTATAACATACAATATATTACAATATCTATACTAATATTATAAAGAGGTATTTTTTAAAATTTATTTATTTATTTATTTTTGTATTTAAGGGGTAATCTCTAGAACTACTAAACTGATTGAAAAAAATGTTTTAACTAAATAGCTATTACTAAGTAATAATAGCCTAATCTATAATTCATTTTGATAAAAACATATTTTATTTCAATATTTGTAAATTTAGTCGAAAAAAATACTTAGGTTAGACCTAGACTGATGAATTACCATAGCAACTAATTGAATAAAATAAGAGATAAAACAGCTGTCTGCTCTAATATTTCCATTAAAACCTGATTTCACACTTTGAAGCAACTTTTTGTGTTTCTAACTTTTAGGTTAGGTTTTTATTAAAGTGTAGACCTGAACCTAGCTGGTTCTTTTAACCTTTATTATAACTACTGTTATAAAATATACGAAATAATTTGAATTGAACATTTAACATTGTTTACTATCTTAGCTTTGGGGTTATTATTAATCCTACACCTTTATTATAAATAAAACATAACATGATTATGTCTATAGAAGGTTCCAACGGGGTTGGCGTTTGGAGCACGCAGGGGTTTCTAATACTATATATATAGGCCTACATTGACTGAAGTTTTATTCTGCAAATTATTTATGAAGTATTTTTTTTGTGAATTTGTCAGCATTAGTTATTTTTGTTCCTCAAGTAAACAAAGTATTAAATTTTTATTTAAACTTTTGTACTTTTTATATATTTCACCCTATCTGTGTTCAACCTAAAATGGACTCTGTTAACGCTATAAATCTTTAACTTCGTTTGATACTTTGATCCTCTGTAGCTTCTAAACCGTTTCGTTTTTCAAAAACTAACAACGAACAAAACTAAATTTGTTTGGTAGGCCTATGAAAAGTGATTTCTAAGAAAGTTTTAATTTCTCCGTCATATTGGAAATGTCAAACATATTCCCCTAAAAAAACAGAGAACTTTCCCATTTAAATTATTGTTCTTCTGGACTAATAGTTTCAGAGTTTTCATAATTGTTTTATTAAAAAGAAACCCTACCCTGTACATACACAACCTCATAATATAAGCAAAAACAAAAGTAGAGAATAGTCAAATATTATATGTTAAAATAATCAGAGCTAGCAAGAGAAGGTGTACAAATTAAATATTTACTACCGTAGCATCTGTGAAGTCACAGCCGTAGTTTGTTTGATTTCTTATCTCTTGACCTTGAAGACGAATTCTGAACTACCTACTTACTTTCAGTTCTTCTTACTCTTACTCCACAGCAATCAGTTCGCCGTCGATCGAAGTCGGTATCGGTGTTTCTAGGTTATGTGTGCGTGTATGTTTGTAATTAAACAAGTGGGACGCCGACGGGCCAGTAAAGACCATATTTTGTGAAATAACAAACAAATTATATGCACATTATCTATTATGAGTGGCGATCATTCAAATCAATATTTACATAAAATGATTATCACTTCTCTACGACTTGGCATTCATGAGATAAAGTGCATTATGTAAATGGGCGTTTTTTCCACCTAGCTCCTTCACCTTAATAATAACCCCCTCACTTTATCAGACATTCCTATCCTAAGTTTTGATGAGAAATTCAAAAATGGTGTCAAAGTGAATATACCCCAAAATTTAAAAAAAATTGGGAGTCAATTGGGGGTCTTTACTGGTAATAAACTAATCATGAGTGTTTATTGTGTATAATTTTGCCGTAAAGTGTGTTTAGTGCTTAGTGTTTCCATTTAAAACATTTGTTTTATATAAACATCTTGGATATTGGTAAGTGGGCGAAGATAATGAATCTTATTAGTTGTAGCATGGATACAAATATATTTGTTTGGTTTCAGAATAGCTTTTGATTGGTATTTTTCCAACTTGAAAAACTTGTAAATTTTCATTTTCAAAGTGATTTTTTCTTTAACTTGAGTTTATAAGTGCTGCATTTTTTACTCTGTTAACAGCTATATACTCTTTTAAAATAGTTGTATTTATCTAAGACTAGCTGGCCCGATCCGGCTATGCACAGATAGACAAATCAAAGTTAAATAATTTCGATTTTTTTAAAACCCATTTTTAGCGAGCAAATAGGGCCCTAGAGGAAGCTACACACCAAATTTCATTCCAATCCGTTCAGTGGTTTTGGAGAATTCGTGATTTAGTAACTTTGACCCCCCCCCCAAACTCCCCTAAGATTTCGAATTTTTTTAAAACCTTTCTTAGAGAGCACCTACGATCCTAGAGAAAGCTACATACCAAATTCCATTCCAATCCGTTCAGTAGTTTTAGAGAAATTGTGATTTAGTAGCTGTGATCCCTCAAAACCCCCCTAAAATAAAGATTTTTTTAAACCTTTCTTAGTGAGCACTTATGGCCCTAGAGTCAGCTACATACCAAATTTCGTTACAATCCGTTCTGTAGTTTTTCAGATATCGTGATCAGTGAGTCAGTGGATTTGGCTTTTATATATATAGAAGACTTTTCCTACAATTATTTAAAAAAATGGTTATAGTTTAGTTTGCCTAACCCTACAAAGCTATTTTGTAGTTTTTGTCAGATTTTTTTACGACAAAATATCGCGAGCATGATTTTGTAAAAGGTAAACAAGTGCGAAAACGGTATTTTTATTTAACTCACGTTTTGAAAAATCAATGTAGGCCTAACTTAAAATTATGTAAATGTTTATTAAAAGTTTTATAATTTTTAAATTCAATTCCTTGATTTTGAGTTTTCAGGCATAGTTTAAAAAAATCGTAAACGTATTGATTATTCTTAACAATTAATGTGTGAACTTTAAATTTTATGATATTGTTGTTAGACAATAATGATATTGAACAAGAACTTACGAAAAAACAAATCACTACATATCGTAAATCATTAATAATGATGAAAGCTTACATTAAAAGTCGTCAGGATTAGTTTCTGTATCAGTATTGGGTAGCTGAAGTGTCCAATTCGTCTGGTGTTTTACCGTCATAAACTTCGCCGATAGCACGAATAAGGTAATACGTATAGCCGTTCTTTGTAGGCCGACAATAATAATAATAGACAC
Source organism: Philaenus spumarius (assembly GCA_018207615.1). Lineage (NCBI taxonomy): Eukaryota > Metazoa > Arthropoda > Insecta > Hemiptera > Aphrophoridae > Philaenus > Philaenus spumarius. The sequence continues at coordinate 137,976 of JAGFPH010001696.1, forward strand.
TAATTAATATTCTAACTTATATATGTTTAAACAACTTGGAAACTTACTGTGACTAAAGTCATAGGTATTTATTTACTTTAACTTGTCAATCAAAACTACTATAAACACACAAACCTGAACTTTTTTCTTAATAAATATAGTATTTATACACTTCACTGATACCGGGAAACCAATATTTAACCATCTTCAACACGTACAACATTAAACATTTTCAAATCAAAAGTTCATTATGGAAATTTACATTGTAAAGTGCCGACATGTTTTTCTTACCGTCCTGCCAGCGTTGCCGGATTGTTCTTGTTGTTTTTTGTGTAGGAACCAACAGTTTAGGCAACTCATTCTAATTAAAAATAATGTGATAATACGATGAAATATAATAATTATATAAATATTATAATCATACTGTTATCGGCAAAATACTGTGACTAAACAGTTTAGGTATGTCCTCTAGTTTTTTTTTAATTCTAATTATATAAAGTGATAATACGACGAAATATTATAATCATACAAATTTTATAATTATACTGTTATCGGCAACATACTGTGGCTAAACAGTATAGGTTAGTACCTTCAGGTTTTTTTTTTAAATTTTAATTATATAATATGAAGAATCGTAAATAGTATGGGTAAAAATGGAGTTATCAACTCAAACCTCCACTTTTTTTGATATTTCTCACATGAGGCAACCTTTACTATCTAGTTACCTTGATTTATACACACCTTATTCAGTACAATAACCTATTGTTCGATTTGGCAACGTTGATGAATTTCCATTTTAAATACGCAGTTATACTGTACTTTTTATTGTTCGATGCATTTGTTTTCGTAAGTATGTTTGTGCCATTATTTTCACATTTTCTTGCTTTGTGGATACTTTTGGGGTTAATATTGTTTAGTTTATTTAATTCTTACCTGTTTGGTGTATGTGAAGTGATTTATTTTGTTATAATTACGTCAAATATCGCGGAAAAGTCGAAACTTAACCTATACAATTTCAAGTTTTATTTCTTTCATAACCCTACAAATATTATTTCCCGGGAAAATTTGTGTTGTTTCTACAATCAGTTAGATGTGTTCTTTCATGTTATATCAAATTCCCTTAGAAATCGATTGACAAGGTAAACTACATTTTTACCAAGTCATAAGTTAGAACTTCAGGCTATTTGTTTTTTTTTTTTTATACACAGAAACTAATTATCGTATTAGTAAAAACTTCCCAGAGAAACGGATTCACTTTAGAACAAGACGCCATTACTGTAAGACTGATTGAAAGCAAGACTCAAAGCTGATGGCGTGGACTTTGAACTTTTTTATTACTTGATGAGCTAATCTAGGTTTCCGACATTTATCTTTTGTTTTTTTTCGTCTGTTCTTGTCCAATATATAGGTAAGCATTAAAAAACTTATGATGTTCTAACTTATAGTCTTTGGTGACAGTTTGTTTCCTATGTTATCATAACTAGTAGTTCTGTGAGCAGTAGACTTCGCTCGTTGAAATAACAAATTTGGTTTTGAGTTTAGGTTAAAAATAGTGTGCCAGTAAGGAATAAATCAGAAGGTTTAGCCAGTGAAACATTATTTTGCAATTCCCGTGATTAAGGGGTTTCTAGTTTTGCTTTTTTCTTTTCTTGAACTTTAACTGCTAAAGATTTTCTTGTATGTGTTTTATGTAGGTTGATAATGCGTAAGGTAGCTAAAAATATCGCGTTATTGAGGGAAAACATAGAATTAAATATTTACATACTTAAATAACTAAAACTTAACAATGTATTTACAGATCCATATCATATTCCAATATTAGAAATAATAAAAACAAACGATGTTAAAGCGTCGTGATAGTGATCTCAACCCATGTACAACACTTCCCACGCTGTCCAACGGTAATTTTTGTATGTCCTTTATCGCCGCAAGGTTTTATTCGTTTCATCTCATTTTGTAATTCAAGTAAAGCTAAGTCAAAAACTTTTATGGAATAACAATTTACAAGTATACAGTTCAATTCTTTGATTTATTCTCTACACTTTCTTACAATATATGTCATTTTTGGGCAAAGGATATTGTATTCCTAAATTACTATAGGAAATAGGCCAAGTTTTGTTAGCAGTCTTGTAGTAGGAACATAAAAAATTGTGTTTTCAAAATAAGAAATTTGAAATTGATAAATACTTTTATACAGTTCTATTTAGAACTAAATTACGAAACTTTTTTACGTTTATGAAAAAAATTACAAAAAATGTTTACTACTTTTTTTGTAGGCTTAAAGTTGAACTTTTTCCATTCGTTACTGAACATGCTTTATTTCTTGAGCTAATAACGTTGGTAATTTTACTTCAATAATTTTGTTGACTGGAAATATGAATTCTATGAACCTTGATCTACAAAAAAGCTTTGGGAAACTTTTGAATTGGTTTAGAATATACGTATAAAAACATGGTTAAAATACAATAACATTAACTTTAAGATTCTCCATGTCAATGATAAAAGTAGGAAATTAAATTCCTTGGAAATGTTAGAAATTAAGAGATTATTTTGTACAGATGCTAGCCTAGTACTTAACGATCAGGTAGAATTTTTCTCCAACTCGCCTCTACTAAACCCATTGTCAACCTTATGACCATACGTACCCCCCCCCCCTACACTCTCTTTCCTTTTTCTTTGTTGTGAGTAACTGTTCTATGTTTTAAACACGTTTGTTTTCTAATATTCTTTAGTCTGTAAAACTGCCTCGTCAATGCCGTCACGGGCGAAACCTTGGTCGGCAAGAATCAATAAAAACTTGTAGAAATTACAAAAAAATTGTGTTTGTCCTTTAACAAATTTGAAGTTTACGGCCATTTTGTGCGCTTAACGTTAGAGGTACGGAAAAAATAAGGAATACAATTTTGTTGAAAATCAAATTTGCTACCAACAAAATGTTATTAGTTTTTAAATTCGACTTACGGTTAAGCCACAAACTGGCTTTGGAAAAAAGCTTACACAGATAGAAACGGTCCGGCCACCAATTTTATTTTATTTAAGGGGTTACAAATGAAAAATGGGAAAAAAACGTATAAATATATTGCTTGGCCTAGGAATAAGGAACATTCATCCAAAAAATCATCAAAATCGGTCAAGGCGTTTGGCCGTAATCGTGAGACAGAAACACAGACGAAATGCCGAACGGTCGAGTTAAAACGTAGAGCTCGCTTCGCTCGGTCAATTATTATTGTTTATGTATAACGTTTCCGACATTTATTTATTGTTTTTTCGTTAGTTCTTGTTAAATAAAAAGTCATGAAGTTTAAAGTTTACCCAATAGTTGTAAATATATACCTAAGTATTGAATTTAGAATAACTTTTATTATAACATTTTAAATTTACCATACATAACGTATTCCACACACGTAATACAAAAGTGTGCTTATCAATAAACAAATATGTAAAAGAGGGGAGCAGGACAACGCAGTTGTAAAGACTCTCGTACAGTTCAGAAGTTGCGTGTATGCTCTAGCCTACACTAGATTCCACGTTCATCGTGCAGTACAGAGCGCCCATAAGCCATGGTATCCTTACGACAGTCTCAGCGATAGTAGCCAACTAAAAAGCATCAACTCCCATGCAACGCTCGGTCAGTTAACGCAACCCGCATGACAATAAACGTGATGTTCCCTGTAATGGTAGTAGCATGTCTATTCTCCCGTAAGACCTGTACTGCACGGTGAACGTGGAATCCAGTGTAGATAGGATACTGGCATAATAATATAAGGTAAACACATTCAATATAGACTAATAGTAACACTATATAAACGATCAATATTAATGTTTTAGTATTATATCTCAGGGTCAGTAGTTCAAACATCTGTAAAACATTCAATATTATTAAATCATTCTCAACTTATTCAGTACGCTGAATTGATCATCTACAACCGGTTCATTTTACCGAATGAGATAACACGAACTACTTCCGTAAACTGGACTGTGCTTCCCAAGTCTAAAACTGAGTGAAACACTTTATAAAACTTGTCATCTTAGAACTAAATAAATCGGTAGCGAATAAGAGAAACAAAACATAATTTGTATACTATAACTTGACTAGGGTGTTACCCCGACCGAATAATTTTTATCAATAAATTAATAAAGCTGCAGCCTACAAAATATTTCCAAAAGTTATATTAATTTTTAAAACACATCTTTTTTATATAATCGGTTTAAACTATTTTAACTAATTAAGAAACTATTTAATGAAATTTATTCTCTTACAATATTATTCTATAAGTCTTATATTATTAACACTTTAAATAGGTATAGAATGTTCATTTTATTGTTAGGACCACCAAGCTGCCGGTAATATGTTTGAATGAAAAAACGGATGACAGCTGCAACAGATAGAGATAAATCGATACAAGCTTGGCTCCTTTTATGATATATCGATTGTATCCATCTGCCATTGTAGTGTAGAGATGTAAAGGGCACAGTGTTGAATCTTATTCCTGTTTGGCACTTTCTACAAGGTTTATTATTATTTTTGCAAACAAAGGTTAAGTTGAAAGTATACAACTAATATTTTCCTATCTAAAAATGGGTAAAATAGCAGTTTTTATATTTCTGTTCAGTTGGTATGCTTTTGTAAATAGCGTTAGCTGGATTAAGTTTATTAAATAAACGCCTTTTTAAGAACTTATTACCAGTACAAAGTATAATCTAATCAACTTAAATTTTGCAGAATATCTTCATAGTTTACGGTAAAACTTACGCCATTTTCTCCAAAATAAGAAACAAATTTTAAACATCAACCAACTACCCGGTACAATTGCAAATTACCATATTGGAAACTTTAAATCCAAGTTCAGTATTAAATAGGTGATCCAATTTCCATTTTTTTTAAATCTCATAACTAATAGCATACAGAATGTTTACAAATTGGACTCCATTCACAATAAGTCGGTCATTAGTTATAAAACTTAATTTTACCAATCCGTTAACACAACCTGTTTCCTTCTAAGAACTTGTCTCACGTCACAGGTCCAGATCAACACGGATTGATGCTCTAATATCATCTGTGATGCACCGCTCTCATATTAGGCGTAAATTATACTAGAGTAACCCGACTCAAAAATTCATATCAGATCAGGATGTAAGGTTACCAGCCATATTATTCTACGGTCTTTTACTTGCTGAATGGCAAGTATGTAATGAAGGGGCGCGAAAAATTATGGCTCCAAAATTTATTTCCAAACAGTGCCTGTAATTGTTTGCTAAAAGATGTAAGTGACTTCTAAAAATATTGTTCAACTATTGGGTAATATTTACCAGACATATATATTCAATAAACGATATGACGCTTACACAATACTTACCGTGCTTTCTGTTGGTCACGTGCTTAGTGGAGTGTAAGCCTATTTAGCGAGTCCTCGTGTACTTATTTATAAACCAGGATAGAATGGGTTTGTTATTAGTTTCAAGTTCTTTGCGTTTTTCGTCTTGTCTAATTTTAAGACATGAAATAGTTTTGTTTATATTTTAAATTATATTTTAAATTATATTTAGTCCCAGCTGTAATAATTGGTAATCTCGTAAAAAAACATCCTAGTGGTCTGTGGAAGTTTTTTCAAATTATATTGTTAACCATGCAGTGCTGATTTCAACTAAACGGTATGATCCGTTTCGTTTAGTTATTGTTTTCTACGCAACAATTCAGAGCTCCGTACTATTTACTGCCGTTTAAAGCTATACTGATTTTGTTTAGGTATTTATATTTATTACTAGATGGTCCGATCCGGTTTTGCACGGATAGACAAATCAAACTTAAATGTATATTAACTAAAAAAAATATATCAATAAATATATTATACTATGTATTTCTTATTAGGGATTTTTAGTAATTTTGACCCCCCCCCCCCAACCTACCTAAAATTTCGAATTTTTTGAAAATCTTTCTTAGCGAGCACCTAGGGCCCTAGAGGAAGCTACGTATCAAATTTAATTCCAATCCGTTCTGTGGGGCTTTTGTGATTTCGTGATGAGTGAGTCTGGGAGTGGTATTTGGATTTTATATATATACTAGCTGACCCGTACGGCGTTGCCCGTGGTGGTTGGTATTTTCTGTCTTTTTAACGTAATTAATTGTATTCTTTTTAAGTGTTCAGTCAGTGAGTGGTATTTCGCAATAAAATATCTGAAATTATGATTTTAGTAACTTTGATCCCACCAAACCCCTCCTAAAATTTCGAAATTTTTCATTCCCTTTCTTAGTGAGCACATATGGCCCTAGAGGAAGCTACATACCCAATTTCATTCCAATCCGTTCGGTAGTTTTGAATAAATCGTGATTTAATAACTTTGATCCCCCCAAACCCCCCTAAAAATTCTAATTTTTTCAAACCCTTTCTTAGTAAGCACCTATGGTCCTTGAGGAAGCTACATACCAAATTTCATTCCAATCCGTTCGTTAGTTTTGAAGAAATCGTGATTTAATAACTTTGATCCCCCTAAACCCCCCTAAGATTTCGAATTTTTTCAAACCCTTTCTTAGTAAGCACCTATGGCCCTAGAGGAAGCTACATACCAAATTTCATTCTAATCCGTTCGGTGGTTTTGAAGAAATCGTGATTTAACAACTTTGATCCCCCCAAACCCCCCCTAAAATTTCTAATTCTTTCAAACCCATTCTTAGTAAGCACCTATGGCCTTAGAGGAAGCTACATACCAAATTTCATTTCAATCCTTTGGGTAGTTTTTGAGAAATCGTGATGAGTGAGTCAGTGAGTGAGTGGTATTTCGCTTTTATATATATAGAAGATAAGAGAGGATGTTCAAACAAAGATTTGATTAATGTTTTTTGCTTGGGTTATGTTCGTTAAAGGAAAGTTAGTTTTGCATTTATGTTTCCTTTGTGTTGGGTTAGTTTTATCAGTAGTAAATTCAGTTTGGTTAGGTTATATAAACAAATTGTTTTACGTCTTCAGTTTTGTTTCAATAATTAAAACTGTGTTAATTTGCTTTTTTAACGTTGTAAAAAGTTAAAATATTTAGGATTTAAATTAAACAACACTCATGAAAACGTACTGGGCGTAATTCATTCGTATCTGAATTGATAACAAATATAACGATTTGTAAAAATTACTAAAGCATAATATTGTTTATTTTTACAACCCTCTTTGTCTAATCGGAGGTTTAGAATATCTGGGGGTGTTAAAGTACCTGCCTCGTATTCTCGCTTTGAATTCGGATTTATACTATTAAGACAAGTATTACATTTTAATCCTGTGTATTAAATTAAAGTAGCAAAGAAAAAAATAATAACAAGTTCTGTTTATATCATCCGAGAAGTACTGTTGACATCATCTTATCTTTAAACCTAATCTGAAAATAGAAAATATTTAATGCCGTTTTCCACGAAGAAATATTTTCATCAGTCCGAGTAAAACTAAATATTAGTAAACAAAACTATTCAAATAAAGTAGGCTACAATCTAGATTGTTTTCTACAAAGTTTTACAAGAAAATTTATAACATGATAAAAGGTAATTTGCATTTGTTACCATCGAGTATTTCGATACTAAATCAATAAACCAGTTATAACTTTAGTGTACGGTAATGCAACTTTTAATAAACAAAATTTAAAATGTTGACATTTATTTTGGTTATAAGGTAATCATGAATTGATTTTTTAATACTTAGAGGTCAGTTTTTACGGATCGTTTTTTTAGTTTTGAAAAGCCTGCTTATAGTTTCCCAATATATACTATAAGCAGGATTATATATTACAGTATTATAAATTACTATTATAGATTATGTACATTGTAATCTATTAATAAACACAACCTGAGCTGATTATTTTGTAACTGTAAATCTTACGTGTAACTAAATTTGTAAAAGGAATAAGTAGTGAACTTATTATTTATTTTTTACTAGTAAATCCCCGTGAAAAATCCTAGGCAAATTAATTAGATACACGTCAGAAATACATTATTTCAAAAAGTACTATTTAAAAACAACAGATTTTATCTAGGCCTACCTAACTATGCTGACGGGGATTTTTAACTCGGTAAATGTGTAAAATTTAACTGTAGGCCTATTTGTTGAAATTTGTTATTTACATATTTTACATTTGTATTATACGTACATCTAAAGAAATATAAAAATTAGTATCTTTTAATGGCTTTTTATTTCGTATTGATAGATCAAATGTTTTAGAAGTTATTGATATTATAGTGAATAAATACATGAACGATTATGTTTACATATGTTTTAAGAAGATGTATGAATGTTTCCGAAGTTAAATGAATAGGGTCTTCTTTAAATTTGTGTAAACGATATTGATGATAAAAGGTTTTATTTATATTCAGTTTATAACCTCAAAGCAAATCGTTACTCAATTACTTAATACTCGATCAAACTTTTAAAATATTGATACTTATGGTTTGACAATCATGTGTTCATTTTGTATGAATACCAATATTGAGTTTGTTAGCAGGTCAGATTAGATTGAGATAACGATGGCGAAAGAGAAATTTAATATCCCTGGTACAATAGAATAATTAAACATATAATCACCAAAACTTTCCTGGGTCAGTCCACGAAGGATGTATTAGTTCGAAGGTTTAATTAAATTATCCAATTTAATTAATATTTGCGTTTGCTATTGTTATACTACAATAGGTTACCAAAACGTGTACACTTCTGAGTAGAACTAAAGCGGTACCAAGAATTTCCAATTAAACTTTGGTTAAATATGCTGTATTTAGACAGGTAAATTAGTTCAATACACTCCTAAATAATAAATTAATGTAAGCGTGGGTGTTCTATGCTTGCTATAACTCTGTAACTCATCCTCGCTGACCCATGGTTATATGCGATGGTAGCTTTCAATCCCATTTTCATGAAGATGTTTTCGGTTAGGAATTGCAGGATTGATTTCGGAGATAGGGTTTTAAAAATAGCGTAATACACTAATAGACTAATAGACTTCGATGACGAAGCTGGGAATATAGTGTCGAAGTGGTTGAGACTGCCCATAATGTCCTAGATTCTTCCACAATATTTCCAGAATGTTCCAGAATGTTCAAGGGTATTTTAGAAAGTTGTTGGATGTTCCACAATGTTCGATAAGGTTCTAGAGTGTTTTAGGGACTGGAAATTGATTGTGAAGCTAGCAACATAAAACTTATAAATAGGTTAATAAAATATTATCTTTTACATCTTTGTCAAGTGATAAACTTTTTGCATTAAAAACACTGCCGCGGTTTCGGATGAATTTCACTCATCCATCATCAGGTGTTGGAATTATCACTCACGTGAGGTGGTCAAAACATTAAATAACTATTACAACATTTAAACTGCAAAACACAAACAAAAAACAAAAACAACGTATACATTTAAATTAATTAGTACAACACTCAATGTTGTCAGCACGAAATCCTGGTCAGAACTATCGACAAGGATTCCCACCAATCGTCGATAGCATTTCCATTGCATTCCTCTTTCGAAAACCATTCGATATTTTCATTGCAGTGTCGATTTTTATGTTTCCACAATGAAACTTTAAACTTGTCACTTATTACTCCTAAGTTATACACAAGAGAGAAAAAAACATTTCCACTTTGAATATTTGATTCTAATGGATAAAATATTGTTCGTATCATTAACCGAGCGAAGCGAAGTCTCCGTTTTAGGTCGACTGTTCGACATTTCGTCTGTGTGTCTGTATGTCACGATTACGGCCAAACTATTTGACCGATTGTAATGATTTTTTGCATGAATGTTCCTTATTCCTAGGCCGAGCTCTGTATATATGCGGTTTTTTCCATTTTTCATTTTTAACCCCTTAAATAAAATAAAAATGGCGGCCGCACTGTTTCTCTGAGTAAGCTTTTTTTCAAAGCCAATTTATGGCTTAAGGGTCTGCTGTAGTGGTGGCCATTTTGGATTTTTATTCCATAAGAGCAATGTTAAATTTCAAACCATTTATTTCGTTTACTTTTTATCATAAAATTGTTTGCAAGGTCTCATTTTAAGCACAGTCACAATACGCATCCGTCTTGCAATTTACATTTTTTAAAAATTTGTTATGTAATTGACATTTTGTGAGTACAAGGTTTGAATTTTTTTCCTAACACAATAAAAAAATAATATTGAAAAATAATTTGCAAGCCGGATCCGAAATTTTATAAAGAATATTCAGTTTTTTTTTCAACACTCAATTACAAAAGATAGACTTATAAAATGGTTTGAAATGAGTCAATGTCAGCGCAAGAAATTGCACTGTTTGGATAGGAATATAGTGAGAGGCACTAGCGTTTCCTGTTGATTTCTCGTTTACTGGAGCAGACCCTTAACCGTCGAATTGGAAAACTAATAACATTTTTCTAGTAGCAAATTTGATGTTCTACAAAATTGGTTTCTTGGTTGTTTTCCGTATCTTTAACGGCCAGCTCACAAAATGGCCACAAACTTCAAATTTGTTAAAAATCGTCCAATTTTTTTTTAATTTAACCATGTTTTTATACGTTTATTCTTTAGATATCTTCATAAAACCTTATAATTTTATGGAGGGGGAGAGAGAGAGAGAGAGAGAGAGAGCGTAACCTGCTGTCTTGCGCTTTCCTGCGCTACGTGTGGCCATTGTGACTGTGAGTGAGTTGTGGAGGGTGAGCCGAGATAAGTAGCCCGATTGGCGTTGCGTCGCGTTTACCGAGTCGTAGTCCTGTAAAACCAAGTCTGTTATTTCAAAGAGCGAGGTCCACTGTTCACAGAACTACTAGTACATTAGGTCTACTCATATACGTGAAATGCACCTCTACCAAACTGGCAGATATCGTGGTTTTTTATCTTAATTTTTCTTTCATTCATTTATTCAAATTTTCGAATGAAGCCACTTGTACCAATTTTAGTATAATATATTTATTTGTAAACAACTTTATTTTTATCCAATAACTATCGATCTAATTTCCAATAAAAATTAAGCAAAACCAGTTCAATAAATAAAACTATATAACCCAAGTTGTTAGTTTATAACTACAAGTTGGTTTCATATTAGAAGGTGCATATCTATATATATATAAATCCAAATACCACTCACTGACTCACTCATCACGAAATCTCAAAAAACCACCAAACGGATTGGAATTAAATTTGGTATGTAGCTTCCTCTAGGGCCCTAGGTGCTCGCTAAGGAAGGTTTTCAAAAAATTCGAAATTTTAGGGGGTTTTGGTGGGGGTCAAAGTTACTAAATCACGATTTCTCTAAAACTACTGAACGGATTGGAATGAAATTTGGTATGTAGCTTCCTCTAGAGCCATAGGTGCTAGCCAAGAAAGGTTTTTTTTTAACTTTGATTTGTCTCTCGGTGCAAAGCCGGGTCGGGCCAGCTAGTTTCTTATAAAGGCTTTACGTTATACAACTTTCAGATTTTTTATTTTTTATTTTTATTTTATAGTTCATTTTGAGAAAATTAAGTTTTTATACATGAAAACCAGCCAACAGTTGTACATTAATAGAGAAAGGAGCCAAATAAGGATTACTATTTTAAAAATTGTATACAATTTATGTATTTTATGTAAATAGAATAGAAAAATCATTAAAATATATAGTTTGTGGTGTTACAAAAGAGATTTAGAAATTTAGGCTGATTTTTCCTTCATGAATTATTAATGAATAATAATTATACAATTATTCAAACAAAACATAAGCTCAATTGCTTTCCACTACAATGTCTTCTGACTTTAATAATTATGTATTTTATTAAAAGTGTACACCTAATACGGTTGGAATACAAAGAATTTGCATTTCTGCTTTATTTTCAATGGTGATAGTTTTTTTCGAAGATTATGCACTAAAACCACGCGGAAAATTACGAATTAGTTATAACAGTTTTTTTTATAAATCCGTGGTATAGTATCTTAATACTACACAAAGTTATTTGCAATTAGTCCTTATACAGGGTGTTTGGTAGTCAGTGTCAACAATTTCAAGGCGTTATTATGCATGCAAATTGTAACAAAACTACGCAATTCGGACAGTTTTATCTCACTCCACCTTCCAGAAACAGTAATTTTTCGATTTTTTCCAAATTTCTTGACATGAAAATCTCATTTTTATCAACTTTTACCAAACTTATTGCCACGTTTTATGACGTTTTTTGGAAAGTACACCAAATTTTCTATCAGAATAAGTATAGTTTGCCACAGTCTTTTAACACAGTCACAACTTTTAATAACATAAATTTGAATTACAAATAAATTATTTGTTATTGTTTTGTTTTGTTTTGTTTTTATTTTTTATTAAAACCTCAGCTGCCCGTCGCCATGTGCCAATAGGCCTGTGTGGCCATCTAAAAGAAGCTGACGTTGCCGCAGTGCCGACAGACGGAATCGAACCTGTAAAGTCGACTCCGAAGGAAAGCTACCCTGGTATTATTGGTATTTTATCATAAATAGATCAATAATTGTGTTTAAGTATTATTGCCGCCCCTTAGGCGAATATGAAAGGTCACTTCTAGTATACAATTTTAAAGCTTTAGATGTGGGGAAGTTGTTTGTGATATTTGACAGTTTGTAGTGTGACGCATAAGAAAGATTTCTTAAGTAAGTTGTAGCGCCCTTTTTCTTAATTTTCCAAAATATTTTTTAAAGTAGATTTTACAAGGCTTTAAAAGGGCTTGACTATGGCAAACTATACTTATTCTGATAGAAAATGTTGTGTACTTTTCCAAACCTGGCAATATGTTTGGTAGAAGTTGGGAAAAATGAGATTTTCATGGGCAATGTCAAGAAAAAATCGAAAAATTACTGTTTCTGGAAGGTGGAGAGAGATAAAACGTTCTAAATTACGTAGTTTTGTTGCAATTTGCATGGATAATAATGCCTTGAAATTTTTGACACTGACTACCGAACACCCTGTATAGATTTTCTTTGCAACTTTAACCTATAAAGGCACCTTATTTTATAAAGTTTATTAACCAGTGTAAATATAATTTACCCCAACTTGACTGGGCAGCGGGGTGATATAATTGTACCCAGTAAAGTGTAACACGACAAGGGTATACCTAAGTCAAATAGTAAATAATTAATGCTGCAATGTCTGACGCCGGGGAGCCATAACCTGAAATACAAAGTAACAGAGTTATACGTCAACACTACAGAAAGAGCTATCGTAGCCATGATATTTTTTCTTCTTAAACATGTTTTCCCTCTTCGTGTTTCTGTCGATATTCGAAGCCTTGCTCTCAGTAAACTCAGTATTGGTTAATTTATTATGTATTTTAGAAAGTTGTGTTAATTTAGTACAATATTTAATAATTTAACCAAGCCTTTGGAGACTAGCAGAAATTTGCTAATAGTAGTACAGTTTTTACAGCCCAGTAGGCCCGTTGACCATATGTGTACCATATGATATTAGTATGTATAGAGCCAAGGCAATTGACTGCGAATAAAATTGTCAATAAACCTATTTCTAGGAAGTACAAACAAAGTCCCATACAAGCATATGGGATGGAGTGGAAATTGTAATGGAACTACCAAACCGGCTAACGAAAAACGACCACCCGGCAGTCTTGAAAAGTGAAGCATTATCCATGATAAATGAGCTTTATGATCGCCATATCAAGATATTCACCGATGGTTTGGTGGACATTGAAGGGAAAGTTGCGGGTGCCGGTTACTTCAATGAAACAACTGGTGATAGGTACTACGTGCCAGCAAACTCATTATCCAGTATGGACGCAGAATTACTAGCTATAAATGCAGCGCTTACAAGTTGTTTATCGTTGAAAATATCGCAGGTGTGTGTCTTAACGGACTCCAGAAGTGCTCTGCAGGCTATCTTGAACCCCGAACCTACGGCATATGCTTTTCGTATCTTGGAAATTAGACGCCTACTTCGTGCACTACAGAGCCATAGATGTGAAATTACTTTGCAGTGGGTACCATCGCATTGTGACGTATACGGAAATGAGGTTGCGGACCAAATAGCGAAAGCAGCCTCTAAAATGCAGCCTACAGATGAAAAGAAGGTTTCATTGCTTCACTGTAGGAACCAAAGCAATAAATATTTCTATAAAGCCTGGTCGGACAAATGGAATCAGTCAACCCTTGGGAGACACCTGCACAAAATTCAACCCTTACCAACTGATGGGAACTTGTATAGAGGGGTGCAGAGACAACTAGCATCTTTCGCAGCAAGAGCTAGAATCGGTCACATAGTGACGCAGAAATACCTACTTCGCTTCAACCTTACCGATTCGTCGCACTGTGCATTATGCGAAGACGGTGAAGAGGATCTGGAGCACATTCTTCTGCGTTGCAGCTATCCAATTCTTTCACGTGATCTACTAAGAGCAGAGGTCAACGATTTTGAGGACATCCTTAAAAACAGAAAACATTGGCAGCTTGCTTGTGCTGCGTACATTGGTCACCGGGCCATCGGCTACGATTGATGCTGGAAGCCCGTACTAAGAAGTAAGAAGTAAGTAAGGAAGTACAAACAACTTTTTACTGCTGCTTGAGGAATAAAACTATTTTAAATGAAAAGCTTTATGTGTAGGGCTAGTAGGGTTTACTACTCAGTGACAAGGCCGTAGGCAGGAAATCTTTTCTGGGTCAGGTCAGAACCGGAGATTTGAATTAAAAACCTTTTAACACGTTCATGTGCTAAGGACGCACATGTGAGCTTGTCACAGAACCCTATGAGAAGCGGCCTGCGCACAGTGCATTGCACGCCAACCCCATATTGGGAGTATTTTCAATACACAGTGCATTGCGTGTTTTGTTAGAGTAAAGTATTTTTGTTGAACCTTCATAGTTTCCTTATTTTAGATAAGATCAAGCTCACAAGAGAGTAAGGCTGTAACCTACTGCATCCATGTGTATTGTACGTTGAAGTTTAATCAAGTAAATCTAAATATAAGTATGCATGAAATGAACAATGATGTAAAATATTTTGCTGGATTCTTTGTTGTGTTATCTATTTTATAATTTAATTTGCACTTTTTAAACCTAGTATTAATTTACTACTAAATTTCGGGATTTCGGGGGAGTTTCAACCCCCTAACCTCCAGATTAACTTTTTGTGTCCACTTCAATAATATCAAATTTTACTTATAAATTATAGTTAGTTTATGTTAAAATAAAATGCTTACTTTTTTCTAGCTGGCATCATTACCTGGGGACAAGTGATTCACTATATTACCTTAAAATAACAATATGTACATAAACGTAATCGATAAGGATTTAAATATTCCAGTATCAAACAACAGTACACCGGGAGTGGCGGCGCGTCACCGCCTCGCGCTCATTTAAAAACGATTTCATAATGATGTAATCATTTTATCACAAATCGGTGACTTGAAAAATTAAGATCAATTCATTGGCTACAACTTTCCCGCTGGAAGTTTGTTTATAACCCAAAAATTAAAAAATTTCCTCGCTTAGTAACTTTTCCATGTCAGTCAGTGATAATTCTCAAATATTTTCAATTATTAAAATTCGAAATACCTGTTAAAATAAAAGTTTTTTATACTGTTAGAATCCGTAGTTTATGTAGATTAAGAATATATAAGTTTTATTTTACTGAAGCTTTTCCATCGAGTTACAACAGCGAGTTAACGATAGCGAGCACATTACTGAAATATTACCAGCTGATGTAGTGTCCGCATGGTGACGTCATAGGCGATCGATACTGGTTCACCGTAAATTAGCAAAATGGTATAGCCCTTGTTATAGAGCCCTGACAATAACCGGTTAACGCTACCCGGCCAACATCCACTCAGTTTTATGCACGTGTAGTAGGTGCCTGGTGGTGCGCACAGCTAAAGTCCTCGATCTGTAAGTGAGAAAAGGATTATCAATGGGTGGGTGACGATTTGAGAATCTTTGAGCCTGCCCCCCCCCCCACCCCCGCCAAGGCCGTCTTGCTCTAGTCTTCTCCCTCTGTTCTACTTATACTTTATACATTCATAACTGAATGGTTTATTAGATTGCTTCTAAAACAATTCAGATGTTTGTTGTATGTAGTTTATTTTCATAACGTAAGGGTCTAAATCGAATGGCTTTATCTAAAAAAGATCTTTAATTTTAATTGCATCGTACAGAGAAAAATCGTGCAGGGACGGGGCAACATCCTCGCTCGAGTACACTTTGTTCGCATTACAATAGACTGTTTTTATTGAGTTACCGTACTTTTTTACACTATTTCGATGATTTCGGTTAATCCGAAAATTGTATAATCCGAACAGGGTTCGGTCTCAATTAGTTCGGATTAGCGGGACTCTACTGTACTACATTTGTATGTACTTTGCATTTCATTTTTTCCCGAATAGGTACCGGTACTACTAAATTTCAATCTATACGAAAAGTAATAATACTGAAAATATTTGACAGGACGTGTTTCATATGTAGAATATTTGTATTTTTGTTTTTCTAAAAATCTTTGAGCAAATAAACTGGAAGTACCCTATGAAATTCGACTACAGAATATCATGTAACGTTTAATTTATATTAATACTAGGGGAGACCCCTGCGTGCTTCGCACGCCAACCCCCAATGGAACCTTCTAAAACATACGTTATGATTTATTTATAATAAAGTTGTAGTATTAATAATAACCTCAAAACTAAGATGGTAAATAATGTTAAATGTTCAAACCAAATAATTTCTTATATTTTATAACAGCAGTTAATAATAGTTAAAAAACCTGCAAAGCTCAGGTCTACACTTTAAAACCCTAACCTAAAAGCTAGAAATACAAAAATAATTGCTTCAAATTTTGAAATCAGCTGTTAATAGAATAATATTGAAGCAAACATCAATATTATCTGTTATTTTATTCAATTGATTGCTATGGTAATAAATGTAAATACATGTGTTAGTTTATCATTCCAGGCCTAACCTAAGATTTTTTCCGACTAAATTTACAAAATATTAAAATAAAAAAAGGTTTTTACCGAAATGAATTATAGCCGATGTTACTCAGGGATAGTGTAGCTTTTTATTAGTAATACTATTTTTTCAATCGGTTCAGTAGCGCCAGAGATTACCCCCTACATACAAACAAACAAACAAACAAACAAACAAACTTTACCTCTTTATAATATTAGTATAGATAATGGGAGATATTGGTTTGTAAACCTTTCTTTTACATCCAAAACCTTACTTTATCGTCATAAATAACTTGTTAATTTAGAAAAATAACTAAAACATGTCTTCATATTTGAACACAGATTTTAACATCATCACAAATTAGAATTTGTGCAAGGAACTACAAACTGTGTCATGATTAAAAACAATGGCGAAAAGCATCTTAACGGATGTTATAAACATCAAGTGTTATTACTCCGCCATTGTGTTTGTTATTTAATGAAAATACGCCTTGGCTCAGTTACTAGATTGCGATAACGATCCTGACTTCTTGACTCAGAATATTATCTTTTGTTATTATTGTAAACTATAATATAGTTATACAAAAGGTGTAACTACAGGCTTGCTGCAATCCACAATTGTGTGAATTTCTGATTAGGTAGCTCTATATAATGCTGAAGGTACTCCAATCTCAACTATCCTTTTAATATCATTGCACTCGATGCCTCGGAGGGGAAGCAAACTTTCAACCTTAGAGTGGCAGTACGGTGTAATTAGTTTGAATGTTATTTAGATACCGAAGAAACAAACAGAAAAGATGCAAAAGTTTGACTCTAGGTGCTAACATTCTTTGTGCATGACATTCTCTAATCTGGCGATAAGGTAAAAACGCAAAGAAAATGTATTCGGTATTTTTTATTTTATTTTTTTTATTTCGGAATAATTTGTAGTATTTAATTTACCGAGCGGAAGCGAGGTCTCTATTTTAGCTCGACCGTTCGGCATTTCGTCTGTGTGTATGTCTGTCTGTCTCACGATTACAGCCAAACGCCTTGACCGATTGTCATGATTTTTTGAATGAATGTTCCTTATTGTTAGGCCGAGCGATGAATATATACGCTTTTTTCCATTTTTAGCCCCTCAAATAAAATTAAAATGGCGGCCCCACCGTTTCTCTCAGTGTAAGCTTTTTTCCAAAGCCAGTTTGTGGTTTAACCGTAAGTCGAATTTAAAAAACTAATAACATTTGGCCAGTAGCAAATTAAATTTTCAACAAAATTGTATTCTTGATTTGTTTCCTTATCTCTAACGCTAAGCTCACAAAATGGCCGTAAACTTCAAATTTGTTAAAAATCGTCCAAGTTTTTGTATTTTAACCATGTTTTTGTACGTTTATTCTTTAGATATCTTCATAAAACCTTATAATTTTATAGAGAGGGAGAGAGAGAGAGCGGTACCTGCTGTCTTGCTCTTTTCTGCGCTACGTCAGTGTGGCCGCTGTGACTGTGAGTGAGTTGTGGAGGGGGAGCCGATATAAGGTCAACGAGCGAGTAGTTCACAGAACTATTAGTATATCATATTAAAGTTCTGCAGCTTTGTTGGAAGATATAAATAAGCGAAGGAAAGTGATATTTTGTAAATATTGAGAGGTCTTTTTCCCAAAAACCTATAGTTGAGTTTTGTTCAAATCAATTTATGTTTCCCACTTAATAATAGAAACAATTTTCGATTTATTATACTCTTTTCAGTCACCAGTCGTGATATTTAATACTAATTTTTAAGGTTGTAAAAATTTTACGCAATACACGACATTAACAATTTTTAAATTACGTAAATTACAAGTGAGTTATAATATAGTAAACTAAAGGTATCCACCACGTCTCACTTACCTCATGATGCAAACAACTTATTGCACAATATGATATTTTTACGAGAATTGATTAGGACAGAGATTTTTTATTTCTATATACAGAGCTGCAACTTTAAAGTTTTCAAATATGATCAAAATGTGATACGATAAAGTAGTATTTCAAACTAGTCAAAAATGCCTGGTAAAATTAAATGTGGCATAATTTTAATGGTAATAGGAGTTTGATTTATGATATAGTAAGTAATTTTCTTTGTTTGTGTTGCGATTAGATATACTAAAGCATAAAGTTGGTTTTGAAAAATAATTATCTGACTACAAATTAGCCAATTTGGTTCCTATGGTAATAAATCTAACAGCATTCAAGAATTGTGTGTTGGTTCAGTATAGGCCAATCCTAAAGTTGTGTTAAGCTGATGATCCAAATCAG
The DNA here is from genome assembly GCA_018207615.1 of Philaenus spumarius. Taxonomy (NCBI): domain Eukaryota; kingdom Metazoa; phylum Arthropoda; class Insecta; order Hemiptera; family Aphrophoridae; genus Philaenus; species Philaenus spumarius. The sequence continues at coordinate 157,105 of JAGFPH010001696.1, forward strand.
CTGGTTTATTATTTTAATATGTAACTACAGATGTTTGAAGTTTATTTTTCATTTGTGTTTGTTTTTATTTACTTCCTTAGCTAAAAAAATTATGAAAAATAATTAACTTACTACACATGTTCTAAGTTCGTTGCTATGGTAATGAATGTAAATGCATTTAACAAACGTGTGTTGGTTCAGTAAATGCTACATCTGAAAATGTGTTGCTAAGCTTTTAACTCGAATCAGCTATTTCATGTGTTATTGGGATGGGAGTAAACCCCTATATGTTTACAGTTTTCAACCATTAAAATCAATATTTAGCGAAATCCATTCTTAGTGCACGTCTACACAGTGGTATGGAGGTACCCTGAAAATTGTAAGGCTCACAGTGGTATGAAGGTACCCTGAAAATTGTAAGGCTCTAGCTGTCACATTTTTGGCTGTTCGTTGATTATAAATCAGTCAGTCAGTTTATAAGTGAGGTCTTATTCTTTTATATATACAGATTGTTGTGTTATAACAACCTTAAAAATGTTATTCGCATCTTATGAACATAATTAGATTCTATAATATTACATAAGTAAAATGATGCCTGTTAACTACAATTTCAAAACGAAAAAAATGTCAGTTAATTTAGAAAACTTGTTTTTCTCAATTAAAGTCGAAGTAACTAGTAGTTCTATGAACAGTAGACCTCGCTCGTTGAATTAACATTCCTGGTTTTGAGCCAGGAAGTAAGCAGACACATTTAGAAGTGGTTTTGAAAAAATTTAGGTTTAGAAGTGAAAAATTATTTTGCAATTTTTGCCTTAATAAAGTTACACAACAGTTCGACTCTAAATACTGTGTGAAGCAACAAAGATACAAAATGAATAGAGGATGTAGTTGGTAAAAGACTACAACTCAGTAAATGTGACGCAAATCCAATCGGGCTCCTTATCTCGGCTCCCCCTCCACAATTCACTCACAGTCACAGCGGCCACACTGACGTAGAAGAGGAAAGAGCAAGGCAGCAGGTCTCTCTCTCTCTCTCTATCTCTCCTTCTCCATAAAATTATTAGGTTTTATGAAGGTATCTAAACAAACGCATAAAAACATGGTTAAAATACAAAAACTTGCACGATTTTTAACAAATTTGAAGTTTGCTGCCATTTTGTGAGCTTACCGTTAGAGATACGAAAAACAAATCAAGAAAAACATTTTTTAGAACATCAAATTTTCTACGGCAATATGTTATTAGTTTTTTAATCCGACTTACGGTTAAGTCACAAACTGGCTTTGAAAATAACCTTACACTGAGAGAAACTGTGCGGCCGCCATTTTGATTTTATTTAAGTGGTTAAAAATTAAAAGTGGAAAAAACCGTATACATACATCGCTCGGCCTAGAAATAGGGAACATCCATACAAAAAATCATGACAATCGGTCAAGGCGTTTGGCCGTAATCGTGAGACAGGCAGATAGACACACAGACTAACGGTCGAGCTAAAACGGATACCTCACTTCGCTCGGTCAATAATTTGAAGACCTGATATCGCCTAACTATTTAGTTGTTATATTATTATATTACGGTCTATAGTACTTTTTTATAGTATATTATTATTAAATATTAGTATATTATTATAGTATATGATTAAAATCTGATATTTTTAGTGTCGCACTTATACAATTCCTTTATAGCAAGTTTACGTGACTGAATTTTAATTGTAAACTTTTTCTAAAATAACGTTCCATTTCCTGGAAAAACTGCAGGATGTTTTCTTACACTCGACTATGCACTGACAAATACAATTTATCAATACCTTTATTGCTCCAACTCCGACATAAATTTGATCGTAACTTCTACAAAATAAACACGAGCCTGAAGTGAATTTCCGATTACCTTTATGTCAACACCAAATCTCGACTTCACCTCCTCACCTTGATGGGACAGAGTTCCCCAGGTTTACATCTCCTTAAATCTGCGGATGACTCTGATACGGAGGGGAGAAAGTATCGTTTTACCCGTCGCATTCAAATGTTAGAAATACAAATCAAGGTGTAGAACCCGCGTCGATATCCTTTAGTACGTTTAAAGTTTTTTCCTAAAGTGCTTCAGTTGGTTTCATATGTCTAGGAGAAATGTATGTCTTAATTATTCGAAACAACAACTTTATTACATTGAAAACAGAAATAAAATTTAAAATCGTGCAGTTTAAAAACAGTATGTACAACTGAAAACATCCCTGCATCAATATAACACTGGATATATGTTAAGATCAAGGCTCTTCTTTACCTTGAAAAAAACTCCCGAGTGTAGGGCCTACAGTATGATTTTAATAAAAAGGTCTGACTCAAGACGCAAAATCGTTGAAACATGCATTTGTAATAACGTGTTTTGGATTCTATTTATAAATTAATAATCCGGGAAACTACTTTAAGTTATAAAAAATGCTTTATACTTTTTTACATGCTGGGGAAAATATGGAAATTATTGCTTAAAACTAAAAAAAAATGCATTAAAAATAATCAATTTTTCCTCAGTTAAACTGCTGATTAAAAGGAGTTGCCGTCGATATCTTTCAATTATGAGATATAAGACAAAACCACATAGCCTTTAAGAACAATTTAAGATGTTTCGCAACTTTTTAGGTTGAAAAACGGCGTCCGAAACACGTTAGTACGAACTGCACATTTTTGCTGTTTTATGCAAGGTATAGAAGACCCTTAAGGAAAATGTAAAGATGTCCTCGAAACAAAGACGGAAAACATGTTACCGGATGTTATAAACGTGAAGTGTTATCCCGCCGCCATTGTGTTTGTTATTATAACTCAGTTGTAGTAACACTACTGACTTCTTGCCTCCAGCGCTGTATAATACCCAAAATATACTATGCAGTATGCAAATTATACTGTGTTATCATATTAGACTATATAATTATACATAAATAGCTTAGCCCTCTCTTTAATTATAGTCTAAAATAGTCCCCAAGATAACAGTTAATTGTTAGTGCAGTACTTTTTACTGTGGCGCATACAGCAGTTTGGTTCCAGAAAGAACATAATGCTCGACTTATTTTAATCATCTATTGATAAGTATCTAAACAAACGTTCAATACTACACCATTCGAGAACGCCACGAACATGTAAAAAGGTGTAGTAACTTTGCAGATCAAACAGCAGTCAATTTTCCCTTCAACAATTAATTTATTACGTGACGAAATAAAATATTTCAGTAAAATTAGTTAAAATGACAATTCAAGTTTTCAAAAACTGGCGTTTTAATCCCAGTACTGTGTATTTTGGCGCATTCGTAAATTAAATACAGTAGTAACAAAGGGTGAGCAAAAATCAAATCAATAACAACCCAGCAAACGGTTGTTAGTTTGTATTAATATTTGACAAAGTGGTGAAGACTTTTAATTCCATATGGATTGTAAGTAACAGCCTGGAATACGCTACCTCCTTTATTTACTTCTCTGGATATGTTATAAATTTGTTAAACAGATAGACTAAGTCATCTGTGTGTATATGATTTATTCGTTGTCATAGCAACTACAACTAAATAACTGTATACCCTACCATAAAACTTCATTTTATTTCTTAAATAATAAAATACACTTTTAAAAATCCTTATTTCACTTAGCAAAGTTAAAGTATGGAGCTGTGAAATATTTATGAGGTGTAAACTTGTATAGGCCCACGTCCAAAAAATGTGTATACATGTTTTTATAGCATAGTATATAGTTTTCTTGTTGCTGGGGGTGAAACTGATTTTACCGTCACGCGTTTCACCATGCATTTTGTGAAACGCTCCTAATGTGAAACGCTCCTTAAGTGAAACGATCTACTCCATCTGTTTGAAAAAAGTTTTGGTCTTGCCAAGATTCCAACCAGCAAAGTCCATTACCATAGATTATTGTCTCAGCCGGTTAGGCCACAATCGCATTGCTAACTAAGTATATTTGAGTTGGGTATATAAGTGTAACAGATTGTCCTACGTCATAGGCTTAATCCTATTACAATGTATAGTTTAATTAGTAATACCTCTGAAATGGACATTGTGCTTAATCATTTCGTAAGTTGTGTTTTGTTTTTTAGGCTACACCCACCTTATTTTTGGACCACGATGCAATCTCTTAATCTCCTGTTGTCAAAATTGTCAACACCAGAACACAGCACAAACAACACAAAAACAAATAAAAAAGGGGGTTAACGATTCAACATGGTCGTCAAGGTCAAAAAAAAAAAAAAATAAAAAACACAAGAAGAACATGAAATTGCACAAATTTCCTTTGTGTTGTTGTTTGTGCTGTGTTGTCGTGTTGACAATTTCGACAACAGGAGAGCAAGAGATTGCACCGTGGTCCAAAAATAAGATGGGTGTAGCCTAAAAAACAGTTATTACAAAATAGCAGAGTATATAGTTTACTTGTTGCTGGGGGTGAATCGGATTTTACCGTCACGCGTTTCGCCATGCATATTGTGAAACGCTCCTAAAGTGAAACGCTCCTAATGTGGAACGCTCCGAATGTGAAACGCTCCAAATGTGAAACGCTCCTAGTGTGAAACGCTCCTAAAGTGAAACGCTCCTAAAGTGAAACGCTCCGAATGTGAAACGCTCCAAATGTGAAACGCTCCTAGTGTGAAACGCTCCTAAAGTGAAACGCTCCTAAAGTGAAACGCTCCTAATGTGAAACGCTCCTAAAGTGAAACGCTCCTAAAGTGAAACGCTCCGAATGTGAAACGCTCCGAATGTGAAACGCTCCTAATGTGAAACGTTCCTATTGTGAAACGCTCTTATATTGAAAAGCTACTAAAGAGAAACGCTCTTAAAGTGAAACGCTCCTAAAGTGAAACGCTATATTCCATATGTTTGAAAAACGTTTTGGTCTTGCCGAGATTCGAGCTAGCAGAGTCCATCACTATAGACTAGCGCTTTAGCCGGTTAGGCCACAATCGCATTGCTAATTTATTATATTTGAGTTGGGTATGTAAATATAACAGATTGTCCTACGTCATAGGCTTAATCTTTTAATGCTAATACAATGCATAGTTTAATTAGTTATACCTCTGAAATGGTCATTGTGCTTCCTCATTTCTTAAGTTGTGTTAAAAAGTGTACTCTTCTCCCGTGTGGTCTTAAGCACACAATTACATTTTTTTTTTATATTTAATGCAATTCTTAATCTAATAAAAATCTCATAAATATCCATGCTATTACTTTTAAGTTTAACAAAGTATTGAACTTTATTTTCTATTACTTTTGCACAATATAAAATCAGATAAAGCGAGAAGTAAAAGTTGTAGCCCCGAGGGGTTTAAGAAGGAAGGCGGTTCGTCAAACAATTTGAGTAGAATAGGCCGTGATTGTGTCTTACACTTGCTTGCTTTGAGTCATTTAAAGTTGTTTCAGATTCACTTGGAGTCTTTGACGCGGTATCTACCCTGCAGCGACCTTCTATAAACTTGAGATAGAAAATATGAATAGTGTTTGAAAACCAGAAGTATTACACATGTATTGTTCTACAAGTTATCAGAATCTATTTCGGTTTACTGCACTTTAAGTCGATATAGGTAGTTTTGAAAAAAATACTAATGTTTAGTATATTAGAACGAGAGGAAACTAAAATAAACGATACTAGGAACTGGCACATACTTTCTCACAAAAATATTTAAATTATTAAACAGATTCACTGTGACTTCATAATTGTAGGTGGGGTAGGAGAGGGGATATTAAAGTAGGAGATTAACTAATCAATATTATTATTAGCTAGAGAGAAAACTATTCGATCGATTTCAAAAAAATTTGCACCAAACACGCCATAGGCTACATCCAAATACTATAATAATAATTCCATTCTATATACAACCAAGGCGATGATAACCACCTAGGTTTTTCGCCTTTAAAAAAAAAAAAAAAATCTATATACAACCATCTCCAACATACCTCAACACAATCGTTGCATGAAAGCCAGATTTTGTTTACGTTTTAAATATTTTTTTAAGTTTTTGTAACCGTCAACATTTTCTGGAAGTTGGTTATAAATTCTAGAATTCATTGTAGCCTATCAGATTGCTTTATTTACAAAAAATAAACTGTACCAGATAACTGCCACATACTTTTTAACAATTGAAACTTTATACCTTCCCAAGAGTAGCATAGGAGGTGGTTATTTATATATATAATATTATAATTACCTTATGGCGATTCTGTCAAACAATCCTTGGTTGATGTGGTTAGTAGGGTATATCTTTCCACTTACATGACGCGTTTCGACTCTTTAATCAGTCATTATCAAATGCACACACGAATACACTTACAAACACTTAAACAACACAATTACAATACATTTTAAAACTTTTCAACATAAACACGGTCGACATATATTATCGGTGACCGTTCTCGAATGTCTTCGATCGTCAACTGAGGTAATGTCCGGTCAACATATAAGGATCTCGCGCATTGGGAGGGGGGTTATGTATATTATGTTTGTACATTGTGACACGTTGGAACTGTTTCAGTGCTATTAATCAAATCGAAAATGGTGTGGGAACTAAATTGCAATTTGTTGTTAAGAAGATGGTCTGGATTTACTTTTTGCATTTTATATATGTGATATTCCTCCATTGCGTTCATTAACGGACCTTTATTGCAGTGATTTAGTATTTTCAAGTTTTTATTGATGTTTGTGTAACTATGGTTGGTGTTAACTAAATGTTCTGTGAACTTGGAAACTATTTTCTTGGTAGTAGAAGGTTTGGATGAGGGTATATGTTCTTTAAAACGGGTTTTAAAAGTGCGTCCTGTTTGGCCTATATAAGTTTGTGGGCAGTCATCACACGATAATTGGTATACACAGCTGCTGTTATACTGGTCAGGGTCTCTTGCTCTTTTAGGTTTTAAAACTTTATCCAGGCTGTGGGAAGTTCTATAAGCCAGGTGGTATCCTTGTTTGCGGAAAATGTATGTGCTGTGTGCTCTAGGGTTTTATTAAAATCTAAGGCAATAAATTTAGGTTTGGGTTGATTGGCTTTATTGGCTATTTTCCTTCTAGTTTGTTTTTTAATTAACTTGTCAATTAGTGACGTTTCGTAACCATTAGAAGCGGCTATGTATTTTATGGTGTTAATTTCTCCTTTGAAATCTTCTGGGTTCATGGGGATATTCAATAATCTATGGATAAAACTATTGTAGGCGGCTAATTTATGTGCTACAGGATGGTTTGAAGAAGAGTGAATCGTGTGGTCTGTCTGAGTGGGTTTTCTGTATATTTTAAATTTGTGCTTATGTCCTGATTTTGTGATGGTGAGGTCCAAGAAGTTAAGTTGTTGTTCGCATTCTAATTCACTGGTGAATTTTAAATTAGGGTGAACTTTGTTAAGAAAGTTCAATAATAAGCCGGTCTGTCGTGGATTGCCGTTGTATAAACAGATGACGTCGTCCACATATCTAAAAAAATAAAGTTTTAAAATGTGTTGTAATTGTGTTGTTTAAGTGTTTGTAAGTGTATTCGTGTGTGCATTTGATAATGACTGATTAAAGAGTCGAAACGCGTCATGTAAGTGGAAAGATATACCCTACTAACCACATCAACCAAGGATTGTTTGACAGAATCGCCATAAGGTAATTATAATATTAATATTAACAAGCCAGTAAGGCTACAACATTGAAGAATGGTTATTTATAATTACAAAAGTAGGAAAATGTTTTCATTTAAAATATTAGATGCATGTAACACACATCCATATTATATTATTATATTATATTATTATTACTGTTATTATTTAAACTATTCAATCGATTTCGATCAAATTTTCACCAAACATGTCAATTAGGACTGTATAGATGCTAGAAAAAAGGTTTTGAAAATTTTTGAAAAACAACCCCCTTTTTTGCCAAAAATCCCGAACAATCAGTTATTATTATTATTAAATTAAACGAGAATTTTTAGAAAGATGCGGTTTTTTTCATATGGTAGGGTATATTAAGGGCTACAAATAAGCCAAATTTTATCAAAATCGTTAGAGCCGTTTTTGAGAAATTTAGATTTTTCTCGTTTTTTTGCCATTTTTGGGGGGTAAAACCCTTTTAAAATCAAAAATTAAAAAAATGGGAAAAAACACCTGGAGATATTACAGAACTGCACCTACTTACCAAATTTCATCAAAATCGGACCGTTGGTATGGTCTCCAGCTCTGTACACATCCTAACAGACACACATCACCAAAAACCCACTTTTTTGGGTTCATGGAGCACCAAAACAAATAATTCCACTAAAAATATTTTTGGGTTCAGAGAGCACCAACACAGATATTCCACTAAACAATTTATTGGGCTTCATTGAGCACCAAAACAGATAATTCCACTAAAAAATCAAATCCGAAAATTTGGACGAACACATTACTTTCTCCATATACTACGTATACGTTGGAGAAAATAAAAATAAGTGTGATAAGTGTATCAAGATTTAATTTAAGGAAATAACTATCTATCCGATTTTGTTAGACTTATAAGTTAATTATTGCCGTATGTGTAAAATGTGCTTTTTTTTATTATGAAATGATGAGTGAAAAAGTGAAATCACAATAGAAAAACGCTTGCATGCTGGCTAAACAGTAAACGGAAGGAGTTTGTGAACACGTGTAGGGCTATATTTATTTCAGGATTTCTTACAACAATCGTTTTACTTTCTCACTATACTATAGTATAGAGAAAGTATAGTGATCGCAAAAAAATCGATGTTGAGATTTTTGTGGAAATATCCGTTTTGGGACCCCCCCCCAAAAAGTGGTTTTTACAAAATGTCTGTCTGTATGTCTGTATGTATGTCTGTATGTATGTCTGTATGTAGACAAAGCTAGAGAGAAAACTATTCGATCGATTTCAACTAAATTTGCACCAGACATGTCCAGTACGCCTGTATAGATGCACGAAAAAGGGTTTTGAACAATTTTGAAAAACAACCCCCTTTTTGGCCAAAAAAACCCCCAAAAAATGAGTTATTATTTTTTTATAAAAAAACGGCTCTAACGATTTTGATAAAATTTGTCTTATTTGTAGCCTTTAATGTGCCCTACCATATACAAAAACCCGCATCTTTCTAAAAATTCTCGTTTAGCTAATAATAATA
>JAGFPH010001696.1:173144-195780 GCA_018207615.1 Philaenus spumarius
GTGTTCAGGTTTTATTTTATCTAAGTTACTTTCTCACAAGTCAAGCTTATTAGTTATTTATCCTAAAATTATGTAAAGTTTTTGGTCCAAATCAGCTGTTTTGTTTATAACATGTAACAACAGACGTTTGAATTGAATTATAATACTGTTAGCATTTTTCGTAGATTTTTGCTTGTGTAGTTTGTTAATCTAACTTAAAAAAATTGTTGGTTGTGAAAAATAATAAACTAATTATAAATTTTTTAAGTTGGTTGCTATGATAATGAATGTAAACAAACATGTGTTGCTAATCTTTTGATCAGAACATTTGTTTTATCTGTTATATTGTTGGGAGTGAACTGTATTGCCACTGTTTTTATGATTTAAAATTAATATTTTGTAAAATCCATTATTGGTGTACGACTGTTACTCAATATACCTTCAAATTTTCGTAATTGCTTCTTAAGTAGTTTTTACTCTAAGTTGATTCTATTTCAGTCAGTCAGGACAAGTTTAATAATATAGATTTCAAAATACAATCTTTAATAAACCCCTTTTCTCCATATGAAAGTTGCATGCAATTTTCAAACTTAAAACGTACTAACGTACTATTACTGTGGGAAACTTATAATAATAGTACAAAAAGCTAAATCATATTTTTTTAAACACGGACTACAAACCATTGAACAGATTGTTACTACATATTACAGAATATAACACTAAATTATAACCAAGTCTCATAGACGAAACGTAAATAAATCACGTTTTTATAACCAATAAAAAAAATATATAAAAAAATCAATTAAGTGAATGAGTCGTTATATTAATGTCAATACGAAATCTAGAATTTTCATATTTAAATTGTAGCGCAGACTTCTCTTGGTATAGTCCCATCCAATTCTGGATGAATATTTGTTATATATATTACAAACAAATACGTTTTTGTACGAAGTACGTTGAAATACGTTTTTTGTATAGAATAAAGTATTTGTGAAATTGCAACAGCTTTTTAACATTCCATTTTACAAAATATAGCACTTTGAGTTAAATTTTATTGTTTGCAAATGGTAAAACATGCCTGTAATAATTGAATAATATTAATAGGTAGTTTACCTTGTGTATCCGTCAGTCAATCCAAAGTTGGTTAAATAGGTGGATAACCGGTTTCAACGGCTATGCCGTCATCATCAGATCCATTTATTTGATAATTGAAGTTGTTAGCCTGCTAAGGCATCGTCTTTGGCACGTTATATGTTTTTAAAAAGGTTAAAACAATGATGATAAAATAGTACAATAATTTAGGCAAAAAACACAATATACAAAAACACATTATCACACATATACACAAAAATACACAAATGTCATACATATTATACATACATTATGTCTAAGCTGTAATAATTGTTGAAATAATAGTTTCTGAAACTTTCAAGCGCTGCTAGCGGCTAAACGGTTAAGTTTATCAAACAATATCAAGAATAAAATAAACGGTATCAGTTAACTGACACAAACTTTCTCCCAACTTACTGTAGTCAAAATAATATGGTTTTTAACGAAGTTAATCACTTCTCAGGTATATGTGTCTGAACCTTACTGAACCAATAAAAAATGCTTTAATTTACAAAATGTATATGGGAAATAGACATTTAAAAGTATTCCAAACTATCTGTCTGGTAATCTTTAAATTTAAACTAGGGTTACTTACCATGGTTGCATACTTTATTTATTCTATAAATGTTTTCAACATTCCAGGATAGCTTATTTTATGCTACAATATTTGTTTTATTACAGTTTATTTTAGGTTAATTATTATTTACTGGTTATTTATTTGAGAAATATGGGTTTCGTTCTAAAAAAAAAAATGAATGTCTCTCATTGGGCCTGATGATGACCGGTGTGACTGGTCGAAATCGATCGCCATTTTCCATCTTTTATGTATATTTACCGTCTTGTATGTGAATACAGTATAAGTGTAAATATATTTTTAAGTGTTGTAATACGTTTTTTATTTTACATCCAGTAAATACAACAACACGTGAAATGCTAATCAAGAACTTATAAAAAAAAAAAATTAAAGGGGTTAAGTTAAGAGAAAAACTGCATGTAGCCATTATCATGGAGGAACATAAAACATTTTAAGAAGAATGTGTTTAATTGAGTTTAAATCATACTTCTCTATTTCGAAGGAAATCAGGGCTGTTTTTTAGAACTTAACCTACTTTTGGGAAAAAAAGAATATAACAATGTTAAACCTTAAGAATACCTTTCATTCTTGATATAACGTAAATGAGGTCAGTTTTCTGAAGTGAACTAAGTATTCAAATTATATACAACACAAATTATTCCGAAACTTTTAATTTTGTGTGAACCAGGGGTAAACAGTAAGTATATTTGAACACACAACTTTAAGATTTAAAAGTTAAAATCTATACTCTAGCTGAAATACATTTGTAACAATGCACATTTTATAAGAGTGTTAAATGAAAAACCTATACATAATTAGTACTAAGCAAAGAATGATTTAAAATCGTTTTTTGGAACTAAAACAGTCAGTCAATACATTAGTCACAGAAAATTTTATACTTTTCATTGCAAATTAACGTACATTTCAAGTTTTGCTTAAAATTTATAACCCATTACAATTCTTAAAACTGTGATGTAAAATACATAATAAAGACGTATGCTAATTTAAAAGAGCTGTTAATATAGTAGTTCTTAGTTTTTAATTATAGCACTCCGACATAGTAATTTATTTCTTGTAAAGTAACTTTGAATTAAATGTAACAATGAACAGTAACAATTAATTACCAATGAATATACATGTAGGAAAGTATTCTACATTGACAGTACAAGCTTTAGATGTTTATATATGAATATTTTACATTATTAAAAAGAAAATTTATTTTTAATTATTTTTTTCCATAATTATAAAACGCCGAAGTTTTGATAAAAGCGGGTGGTGTCATTTTGTTTGGCATCTTAAGCACTATAAATACTGAAAATTTGATCAAAATCGTTAGAGCAGTTTTTGAGAAATTTGCATTTTTGTCGTTTTTTATGGGTTTTTAGGGGTAAATTACCCTTAAAAATTAAAAATTCCAAAAAATGAAAAAAAAAACGCCTGGAGATATTGGGGTTTAGTACCTACATACCAAATTTCATGAAAATCGGACCAATAGTGTCCTCTCTGGTCGTGTATACATACACACACACAGACTGACAGCCAGACACCACTCTAAAAACCACATTTTTGGATTCAGGGGGCACCAAAACGGATATTTCCACCAAAAACTCAAATTCGAAAATTCTGACGAAAACAATACTTTCTCCATATACTATGGAATAGGGGGAGAAAGTAAAAGTCTTAAAATTGCGTGTGAAATCCAAATTTGTCATAAAAATAGGGGTTTCTATAAGAAATTTCAAAATTGACCACCATATTGGAATATGGCGGCCATTTACAAATATTTTAACTACATATTTTTTAATTTCTCAAAAAGCAAGGTAAGGTTCCCCATTTAAAGTTTGCTGTACAATTTAAATTAATACTTTCTGAGATCCCATTTGTGTCCCACTTAAAAAAATCACCCTGTATACATTAAACTGTTTACCAACATAAGTTAGAATTATCGGTTGTCAATGTATTATAGTGAATTTTAAACTGCCAAAAGAACTTAGGATTTTAAGGATTTTGTACGTTGTTTCCTGACTTTTTCATTTCAACTTCTGAAGACAATATCCTTTTAATAAACAACATTTAATGAATCTATCACGCAGAATTATTGGCGAGTTTGGCCGAAGCAAATACAAAATAGTGATGAACATTTATTGCACGTTAGTTTCTTTCTCTCCATTATATACCAAAATTCTGTCATTCACACACAAACTCTGTCGCCGATTCCTGCGTGGGCGACAAGAGTGACGGGGCACGAACGACCAGAGCGGCCGCGTGATTTTTGAATTGACAAACAAATTTAAATGCATTGAAGCGTTCTACTTCGACGACTGTAGTGACGCGACGGGAGCTGCTGATGCGACCGAATTTTGAAATTTCAAATCACTTTGTCTTTTGTCGCTGCGGTAGCTCGTGTCGCGTCGCTACTGTCGCACGTGAAGCCCGTGTCACACACGTAGTGCGCGCCAACGATTCAGACGGCACCACCGATGTCAGCGATTAGAAGGAAGCATTGCAGTGCAGTTCATGTCTGTGTGAGTTCTTGTGTTCATTATGTCTGTTTTCTCGTGTAATTCATTATTATTGTCATTCTCGTGTAGTTACGAAATAATTCCGGTCACTGCCGCAATCTTGTGTTAAGTTCATGAGGTTGCCTCCTATGAGCGCCCTGTCCTACGAGCGCCATGTCCACCTAGCGCCCACTCTCGGGTTGACGAGGGTCAGAGAGGGGTTGACAGGTCTAGGAGCTTTCCAACGAGCGCCGCATTTCTGTCACCCCCTTCGACCACCTGTACTTGTTAGTATTTACTGATCGATGAATTGACACGATCAGTGACATCGAAAAACATTCCTTAAATATGACCCATATGCTTGTATTTAAAACCTTTCTTATAGATAATCGCAACGATATATAGTTTATAATACTACAGTAACGTTATTTCAATAGCCGTTGTCGGGTTTGTAAAACTAGAACTAAAAAGATGATAAAAATATAACAAATTATTTCCAAAATATTCTTTAACAAAAGGGTCTTTTCTGTTATATCCCCGCATTTACAAACTATTTTCTATAGAATGAGGATTAATCGGGATAGAACTACAAATGTGAAATATAATATTTACTCACCATTTAAACGTATAATTGTTGGGAAAAAAATAACCAATTTTTAAACATGCGCAACTTTATTATTCGACTCTAGGTTAACCTATGGCATCAGAAATGCAAAAATAATAGTACAAAAAAATACCTAAAAGGTTCTAACCTAACCTATTTAGTCACAGTATGTTTACCTGCATACAACATTTAATAGTAAATGTAAAACAACGTCGTTGTCTGCAAAAATATTAGGCTAGAGTAGAATAGTAAAGTTACGTGTTTGCGATAACCCTTATATAATATCAACAAAAACTGGAAACTTCCTTCCTTATATGTTATGAAATAGTTGCAAATAGTTATTTGGACATTCCCGATCAATCCTCATTCTATAGAAAATAGTTTGAGAATAGAAAATAGTTTGTAAATGCGGGGATATAACAGAAACGGCCCAAACAAAATACCTACCAAATATTTTATTTTGTATTTTACCAGGTGCTATTTAAAGAATCACTGTTTCTAGTAAGTTGTAGATACCTAAATATGAAACACCTCAATTCTGTCCTAAATTAAACGGTAATCTTTGTAAGCAGTGCTAATAAACTAATCAAGTTATATTTAGACATATTAAATCCGCTTTTGAGAGATACGCATGCTTATATTATGTTTAATTTAGGGTTTTATAACATTTGAAGCTGATTTGAGGGGATACATATTTAGGACAGAAGTAAATACTACAAGAAGTACAGGTGGTCGAAGGGAGTGACTCAGAAATGCGGCGCTCGTTGGAAAGCTCCTAGACCTGTCAACCCCTCTCTGACCCTCGTCAACCCGAGAGTGGGCGCTAGATGGACATGGTGCTCGTTGGACAGGGCGCTCGTAGGAGGACACCGTTCATGAAACTCGACGTTTACTGGTCTTTCTTTATAAATAACATTTCTTTCACGTGGTCCAATAATCGTCTTCCTTTTTAAATAGGCATACGTCAACACCGAACTGTCCAAAAGCATCAACTTACGTCTTTTCTCTTTAGAGAACATGGTGAAAGTGGTCAGCTTAAGGATATGACCGCCGGTGTCGCACGCATCGCCAGTCCACGTAGAACACACAAATCTACCTAATGCTTGCGATACGAGCGTATCGCTGATGTCGCGCCGGTCACTTGTGTCGCGTCGCTCTTGTCGCCCACGTAGGAACCTACTTGTCAGGATATAGGTTACCACCACACCTCATCAAAGTGCTTCTGTCCCAACCAATCAAGTGAAAATATCAGAGGATACAATAATCTGCATTTGCTTTTCCTAGTCACTGGGGTTCTTGGTGGGCAAAACGAGCAGGGAACTAACCTTCTGGTCTACAATATAAATAGTTTATGAAGCAAATTTTCAACCAACGTTTCACCAGTACTAAATTCGTCTGTAATAAAATTATACTAAAATTGCTGAGTTTACAAAGTAATTACGAACACTCAAAATATTTGAGACTAGGGGAAACCCCTGCGTGCTCCGCACGCCAACCCCGTTGGTACCTTCTATACACATAATCATGTTATGTTTTCTTTATAATAAAGGTGTAGGATTAATAACAACCCCAAAGCTAAGACGGTAAATAGTGTTAAACGTGCATATAAAATTATTTCGTATATTTTATAACAGCAGTTATAATAATGGTTAAAAGAACCAGCAATTCTTAGGTCTATACTTTAAAACCCTAACCTAAAAGCTAGAAATACAAAAATAATTTCTTTAAAGTTTGAAATCGTTAATGGAAATATTGGAGCAAATAGCTGGGTATTTTATTCAATTGGCTGCTATGGTAATAAATGTAAATACATGTGTTGGTTTATCAGTCTAGGCCTAAACGAAGAATATTTTCCGAATAAATTTACAAAAATATTGAAATAAAAAAAGGTTTTTATTGAAATGAATTATAGTCTATGTTACTCAGTGAGAGTGTAGCTTATTATTAGTAAAACTATTTTTTCAATCGTTTCAGTAGTTCCAGAGATTACCTCCTACATAAAAAAAAAACTTTATCTCTTTATAATATTAGTATAAATTTAGATTTTTTTTTACGTCATAATGTACTCCACAAACCCGCTGTTAATAGATAAAAAGAGGAAAAAGTTTATTAATATCATATTTATTTTTATTTTCAGAAAAGACGACACAAATCTAAATTAAAGGTATACTGTTTAACGTCGTATTAACTTGAACATTTAGTTTGTGTTTCTTCCATAAAGTCAGAAGTCTTTGTACGTTTATAATCATTTTCAGAAATGTAAGACTGAAAGTGACCCAAAAAGGTCGATTCGGGAAGGGCTTTTGTTCTTACATGAAGATTAATGAATCGACTATTGACGTTAAAGTAGTATAGGAAACTTTTGTATGGTTTGGTTTACTTGTCACTGAGAGTTCGCTGCTTTAATTTCGATGTCATACACTTGTCAGAACTCAATCTGTCATAAAGTAAGATTAAATCAAACATTTGATACTTCACAATATGCTTTGTTTTATATGATTGCATTCATATTCGAGGGTTATTGTCTGGTGTAATAAGTAAATGTGTATTCTTATTTGAGGAAGATTATGCAGATATTAACTCTAAACAATGGTTATTGTTAGGCTATAACAGAGAACAACAAAATATTAAGTCACTTTTCATTTAACAAATTCTCTACGCCTTCATGTTATTCACAACTTGTTGAAATGTTTAACAACAAGAAGTGATTGTTATAGCTTTAATCATACGTTCTCGGAACAATGAAACCTTAACAACTTTAATTTCTGAAACAGTGTTATAATTAGTTGTATACACTTTGTTGCCGTTAATCTTTTATTAAATTTACAACTGAATTCAAAAACTCTGTTTAGATTTTCAATATAACGAAAAATAATGCTTAGGCCTACGTATAAATTTCGAAAGTATTTGTTTACAAAAAATGTAATAGTTTTATTGTTGAAGCATAAGAACATGAAGAGGATGGCGAAGCAAGCGCGGATTGTGGGAAATAATTTCTTAAAATGGAGAGACCTTGACAAAGCAAGTAACTGATACTGTTTCACATAAACGCGACGACAAAAAACATCGATATACTCAAATATCGATATATCTCATTTGATATATTTCAATAGCAGCTAACAAATAATTCGATCACGAAGCTGTATCGATGACGTTAGTTGAGCGAATTTCCAAAATTAAGTTTATATTTTTTTTAGGGTTTCAACGAATAATTTGGGAAATTGATGTACCCAAGAAGACGCTGGGTAGGTACCGTGTACGAATTGGTAGAATTTGTTTTGTCCTTGTATCTTCGAATCACGCGCACTTCCTGATCCTTAAGGGTCTGCTGTAGTGGCGGCCATATTGAATTTGTATCCCATAAGAGCAATGTTAAATTTCAAACCATTTATTTTGTTAACTTTTTTATCATAAAATTGTTTGCAAGGTCTCATTTTAAGCACAATCACAATACGCATCCGTTTTGCATTTTAGATTTTTTTGAGGGGTTCAGTACCTCCTATCTTCGTACAGTACTGTTAACTTAAATGTTCCTTTTCTCAGTAACCATAGCAACCATGTAGGTGAATTTTTTTCTGAGTGGTTATTAGTAACCTTAGTAACACTTTAACAGAGGTTTTTTTTAAATATGTATTTTTATTCATTTTTTAGATTTTTTCTGTAAGACCAAAAAAGTTTAAAAAATAGGCCAATAAAACTTTTATAAAATTTGTAAAAAAGTTTGTTTTACTTCCGCCCTCCTATCCTCAAACCACAGATATGATGAGATATCTGGTCTCCCTAGCCTAGATTCGAACCCGGTATCTTCTGATCAGGAAGACGCTACGTTATCCACTGGACTAAGGCTTGATTAAAGAAAACTGACAAATTAACAAAACTTCAGTTACTTTACTAACTTCAGTTACTTTACTATCGGTATGAATATTACGTGTAAAGTAAAAGATAGTTTATCAGCACCATCTAGGAGTGATTATAGGAAGTTTGCTTGGTTGCTCTTAAGTTTGAGTCTGTATAATTTGTATACGTGAGACGTGTATAATAATAATTACTTAGCTCGGTTCTTACTAAGTTAGTCTGTATTCGTGAGAGGTTTATAAGTGATAATAGTCTACAAGTGGAAGGCTTAATTAATAAGGACTTTTCCATTCCTAATTCAATCACAAATGTATTACAAAACACAAAACAAAACACTTTAATTCACTACCGTATTCCGAAATTACTATCTAAAAATTCGGTGTAAACTTTAATTCAAAATATTTTTTCTCAGCTTAATATACTTCAAACCTACAAGTATTATATATATCACTGCGTTCAGAAAAACCTAAATTTAAAGAAAACAATATAAAAGAAAAATCGAAAAAAAAAATTATTGAGGGTCCGCCTCCCCTTAAATGCTTTTCATTTGTTATGTAATTGACATTTTGTAAGTACAAAGTTTGAATGTTTTTCCTCAAACAATAAAAAATTAATAATGAAAAGTAATTTGCAAGCCAGATCCGAAATTATAAAGAATATTCAGGTTTTTTTTCAGCACTCAATTACAAATGGTGTATTTATAAAATGGTTTAAAATGAGGCAATGTCAAAGCGTTCTGCTGCAAGAAGTTGCACTGTTTAGATACGGCAATTGAGAGAAGCGCTTGCGTTTCCGGTTGCTTTCTCGTTTACTGGAGCAGACCCTTAACATTGAGGGCCTTCTACAATGTTCTAGAAACCTGAAGCGAGCTATGAAGCTAAATACATAAAACTTGTCACAAATTACTATTAAGTTATTTACAGGGTGTCCCATAAGTAAAGTGCCAAACTTCAGGAAATGGTTCGTTGGTAAAAAATAAGAAAAAAGTGCATTTTAACGTAGGCCCGACATCGCTTCGTTTTCCAGATACCCGCCATTTTGTTTTTTTACAACATAATATCTAGAGAACGGTTTGACTTGTGGAGTATAGACTGGGCATGAAGTTTATTCTAACAATCATCTATCTCAAGAAAAATAAGCGATTAAATCCACTCATACGTTTCAAAACGGCGGCTGTTTGAAAATTTCAAACTAAATTACCCAAAGACCGTACATTTTAACAAAAAATGCCAAGACACCTTATTTGTAGCCCTTTTGATTCCCTATCGCATGGTGTAACTGTCAAAACAGTAGAATGAAGGATAATAGTTAGGTTATGTGTAATAATTGGTTTGCTCAACCCGGCATCCTATACCAACACAGTAAATACTATATTATATGCACATTTGCTGACATTATCTT
This sequence comes from Philaenus spumarius, assembly GCA_018207615.1. Taxonomy (NCBI): domain Eukaryota; kingdom Metazoa; phylum Arthropoda; class Insecta; order Hemiptera; family Aphrophoridae; genus Philaenus; species Philaenus spumarius. Next base: position 183,169 of record JAGFPH010001696.1, read on the forward strand.
CAACTTAGCCTATTATCCTTCATCCGATTGTTTTGACAGTTACACCATCCGATAGGGAATCAAAAGGGCTACAAAAAGGTCTTGAAATTTTTTGATAAAATGTACGGTTTTTGAGTAATTTAGATTTGAAGTTTTCAAACAGCCGCCATTTTGAAACGCATGATTTTATTTAATATTTTATTTTCCTTTAGATATACGATTATTAGGTTAAACTTCATGCCAAGTTTATACTCAATCAGTCAAACCGTTCTCTAGATATGAGTTATTGTGTATAAAAAACAAAATGGCGGATATGTGGAAAACGAAGCTTTTTCGGGCCTATGTTTATATGTACTTTTTTTCTTATTTTGACCAATAGAACCATTTTCAGAAGTTTGGTACTTAACTTAAGTGACACTTTGTATAGGAAAGAAATAAACATTCACATTTTTACAATTTTCGTCCCATACTAGCCCGAATAAAGGTCAAATTAAACTCCTTTCCAAAAAATTTACTCGAACACATTAGCTTCCTTCAATTTTTACAAAGGGGTAAATAACGAATTAATAAATTTTAATACAAACACCAAAACTGCCCCTGGTCGCTTCGATCAGCAACCCCCTTAGCGAACCAAATTTAAACAGATTGTTGTATCCTGTGATATTTTACGGAAATGATTGATGACAGAAGCACTTGGGTGGGAGTAGCAGAGGCAATCGCAGAATATCCACATTTTTGTTAGAATTACAGGAATTGGTTATATAATATAGAAATAATACTTTCTAATATTGCAAACTTTAGAAAATATAATTTTGCAAGAAAAGTCTGACTGAACTTTGTATTGCTAAAGTAAGTTATTGAAGGATAAATACTACTGAATATACTTTTCTTAGGGTAAAATACAAAGTATTAGTCTCAAAGACTCATTATAGGCGCAAATAGTGGTAAATAATTACAATATTTGATCTAAGTTTTCGATTTCAAAATGAACTAGCGTTTTAAATAACTTATCAATCACCATGGTTTATGTTTGTAGACGTAGTGTTTTTCAGCAAACACATTTCCAGTATCAAAATGGTTTATTTAGCAAGTCACTGAAAGGTAATGCCAAAAAGAAATAGGGCTACTCTTTTATACGACACTAAAACGTGTAAACATGTCTACCCCCTAAGGGATAAACGACAAGGAGAAGGGGAGAGCGTCCGTTTCTTTTAGTAATTTGTCGTTACGATGGTTTTAACTTCGGTTCTTTCACAACGCTTCCGCATTTCTTTGCTTCTTTTAACCTTCGTAATATGAGCCTGAACAGTAAGTGTGTTTAATGGTGGCAATTAGACCTTTAAGGTTTACTAACAATTAAATTCCTGTCTTCTATAATATAGTGTATACAAGATATTCAGCGAGTTTTAGATACTAAATTCAGAATTAGTGAGCTTGGTTTTAAAAGAGAGTCTAAGTAAAATATTGGTGTAAGTGAAATGAAAAAAATCGATCACAAGGTTCGGAGAGAACTATTTCGAGAATTTTAGTAGAATAGACGGGTTTGTTCACTCAAATGCATACCTCAAGCTGGTATACAACTAGGTATACAACGAGTTGCTATTTGTGGGGAATGATTTTGTTGGGTGAAGTTCCGTTGAGATATACTTGAGCGTTTGTGGTTTTGTAATCATAACTTGGACATGAACTTATTGTCCGAGGAAATTTATATTATTTTGTATTGCCATTTCTAAAAACAATCACAAAGTGTAGAGTTTATCAAATTATTCACTTTCATCAACCACTTGTTATTAATGGTGTGGGAACTTTATTCCAAGTAAAATAAATAAATAAATATTTTTTTTTATTACGGTGCATTTAAGAACGTGTAAATTAATTAAACTATGAAGTTTTGTTTAGGCTTTTTATTTTTGTCATCCCTGATAAGTGAATCGAGAATTTTATAACTTTTAATAAATCAAAAAGGCGAAAAACTAGTTGAATTTTGTTACTTTACATCAAAATTGGTCGAATTACGACCACAGGAGATACTTCTATATTCTTAAGGGACAGGCCTAGTAAAACAGAAAGCAACCTGCGACTCCAGCGTAGCGGCGGTAGGTTAAGAGGGCATAGCTCATCCTAAATCCATTTAAAACCCGCAACTGTTGAAATAGCGAATTTTTTTTAATACCAAACTCTTGGGGACAAAATTCTTCATCCGAATGGCTTGGTAATTTTTCGCTATTTTTTTTTTTTTTAACGTCCTGCTGTTTTGCACTTAAGGCTAATGAAGACGGGACCTACAGTTTTACGTGGAATCCGAACCACAGCCAATGATGTCTGTTAAGAAACCATTTAGAAAATTATTCGGGGTCAATGGGAATTGAACCCGGAACTTTTCCGTTGATGGTTGCCATGACGATAGATAAAGCTATGACGCCTTAACAATCACGACCATTGTGGCTCTTCTAAACGATACTAAATATACGGTGTGTACTTTAATTAAGTGGGATTTAAGTAAGTTAGAATGAGAATGCTTCGCGCGGGTCAGCTAGTAATTCCATAAAAAACCATGTAAAATTTAATGAATAACTAGTAAATCGTCATGCTTTATTTAAAAATATAGCAATTTTTGTATATATTGAAAAAAATATTATTATAATAAAGTTTTTTGTAAAATAACTATGTATGTTACGATTATTCGCTTCATAGGTTTTGTTTGGATTTCAAATTTATTTTTAACTTCTTATTCTTTACGTCAAAAACATTTGAGGTTTGATTTCTATCTATCAAGTACTTTAACATAAAATGAGCCTACTTATTTGAACTTGTCTCAGAAGGAAACTCTATGTGAATACAAAAATATAAAACATATTATTAATGTATTGTTGTATAATTATGTTTCTAGTTTGTATATTTTGATATAGGTACATAGTTTGCTTTTATTCTTTTACTTGAATTTTATATAAAACATCCCATACTGTAGTTTTATAGGGAGACAGTAATTTTACAATAAGATTATACTGAACTCATGTCAATACTTTAGTTATAAATCAGTCACTAATGATTCTGATTTGGCCATCAGTACGTGTTTAAAATTTATACGTGTTACTTAAATCTATACATCAAGTAACAGTGGTTAGAATTCCAAACAAACAATACTCAACTTAAAACTACAGATTCAAGAGTAGATATACAAAATAGACTAAACTGTTAGAATGGTGAATCATAACTTTGTAATATGACGTAACGACTCAATTTCAACTATAAATGTGTCCCCAGAGAGCAAGTAAAATATAGGAGGGAGTGATACGTTTTCGTTTTTCCTTTGAGTAATTTCCCTCTGTGTTCGGTATAACTTTACTTTTATACAGGAGGGGATGTGTTTTACTTCTTTTGAAGTTAATTAACAGGTTGAAGTTACATAGTAAAATTTTTAAATGCTGTTGGGAGGACTTTGACTTTTATGTGTATGTTAAAAGTCAGTGTCTCATGATCGTAATATACATAGACAGTATTCTTTTTACTTTTAGACTATTTATTCGAATACAAACAAAAATAAATCACTAGAGTAAAGCAAACCAATGAAATAAATGTGAAAATAATTTTCGAATGTAAGTGTCCAAATCAAAGTTTTAATAATTATATAAGTTCTTATATTTTTACTCGGAATTTTATTGGAACTTAAGTTCAATCATCTGCGCACCTCTGCGTTTCAAAGAAGACTGAAGAACGGTTATGTATCCCTGCTGGTTATCTACGTTACCTTCTTCTAGGCATTTATTAAAAATCATATCTTAATGATGTTTCAGAATTTTTGTTTGCACAAATTACCAGCAGTCACTTTTGAGACGTAAAGGCCCAAACATTGGGAGTGTGCAACAACGTGTTTGCGCCATTGGTCCTTACACTGTGCAACGGGTTGCGCAAACATTGAAAATAGCTTTCAGTTTATTTAGTGAAATTGTCGGTAGATGTAAGACGCGAAAGCTGCTTGTGCCGCAATTACTATTAAAAAATATTTTACAAAAACTATTACAATATTTTTTTCTTAAAAATTATTACACAAATGTATTTGAGAAACTATTATAAAATTCGTTACAACAATTTATTTAAACACTGATTACAAATATTTATTAGAAAAACTGTTAAGTTAAAAAATGTAGTTACAAAATGATTACGAAAACGTATTAGAAAAAACAATTACAGAAATTTCTTAAACAAATTATAACACAAATTTTATTTGAAAACCTATTGCAAAAATAATTACACAATTTTAGAAGAAATTAAGTAAATATAGATTTATTTGAAATATGGATTGTTTTAATCATTATAGTGTAATAACTATAAATAGAAAATAAGTAAACTAAAATAAGTAACCATAATTATAATTATGAAAGTTGAAAAGGGGGTGTATGTTAAAAGCATAGTTTTCTCAACCTGTTACATGTATGTTGAACAGGTAAACATATTCCACGAAATTTAATGAAACTCAGAAATCGTAATTGTTCATTTAGACTTTTTTTACATGTTTCCTTCAATTTAATGAACGAAATTCACGATAACATTGTTATAGATTAGCTGATAAAATGAAATAATTATGTTAATGTTTGTTTCTCAGTATTTACTGGAGGAAGATTATGCAATACAAAACAAAAGTTTAACATCTTCAACACACAGTTTAGAGTTAAACTGAATTAATATAATGGCAAATTTACTATACATCAACTACCGTAAAATGATTTATGTAGCATTCAAATATAATAATCTGACTTAGGTACTTATAATTTTCTGAGGAGCGCTCGATCAGTCTTTTTAAGCTTATATATCCCTCACACGGAATTTAATTAGAAATTATAAACATATTGTTATACCGCATTATTTCCTTCATATGTAGTAACATTAACTTATCTTTTTTTTTAATATGCTTTCACCTCTAGGTGACTGTGCAATAAAATATTTTTGATATTTCAGCATTATCTATGATTATAACTAGGGATTAGTAAATATCGATATTTTTGTTTCGATATTTCCGATATTATATCTTTATTAGAGATTCGACATCAATATCGGATTTCAATATTTGTGTCTATACTGTAGCAATTACATTGTTTTGTACAACAGAATTGCACCTCCTAAAAATAAAAACACAAGGCACTTATTTAACCTATACAATGTCAGAATGTTTTTTTAGTATCTAAACATATCTATGTTTGTATTTAACCTTCCTTAATATGAACTTAAAACATGATTGATCATAGAGAGTGACATACCCATATACAATATATCGCCCTGAACATAAACTTACCTCCCGCTAGTGTTTGAGTGTGATGTGTAGTTTCACAATACTGTACAAGCAGAATAGGCAAATTTTAACATAACCACTAGTCATACGTAAGTAAACAATTACCAATATTTCTGAACTTAAACTGTATTGTTTAGAGATTTCTTTTTTACTATTTTCTATATTTGATTTCCGCGAAAATGATTGAGCTTTACAGTTAGTTTGACCTGTAGTTTCAGAATACAAGCAAAATACATCATAACCTCTGGTCAGATGTAAGGAAATAATTAATTAGGCCTACCATATTATAATCTATATTTTACACGTTAACAAAATAATATCGATATCATCTGATATTGCCGATATCAATATTTTGTTTCGATAATATCGTGATATCGATATTAGATCTTGATAACCATATCAATATCGATTATCGGAAACTTCTCGATATCTCAACAACCCTAATTATATCAAGTTTGCTTGGGGTTTACCTAAACCTAAATTTGTATAACAAAATTAAACTTGAACTGGACTTATGAGAAATAACAAAATATAAATAAAAAACAGAACACAGTTTCTCATTAAAAACGTTCAATACTTCAAACGCGTTTCGATGACCAGGTCATCATCACCGGTGATGGTTACAAATTTATTAAACGTTCTTATGAGAATCTGTGTTCTGTTTTTTTTATTTATATAGCTAAATCTGTATAGTTTGTGACAGCGAGAGGTTTATTATTAAAGATTAAAGGAAACTTAATTATAAATGAATGAAAAACATTTTGCATGTTTTAAGTAGTCAATTAGAGAATAAACAGATCATATTGGATTTTTAAGGCTTCGGAAAATTATCTCACAGATGTTTAGCCATCAAACGGTTGCTCGACACTACCATACACTTCAAACCTTATTGTCAAGCCCAAAGTGTTGCACAAACTTCGCCGGTCTCGACCGATTCACTTGAAAGGGTTGCACAACAAAAACTACCATGCCATTTCTAACCAACCATGAAAATGTTTCCGCAAACCTTTTTGTTGCACAAAATGTTTGAAGTGCCGAATAATGTAGACGAAGAAACGGGTTTGAAGTTCAGTGTGGGTAAAATAGACCCAAGAGATAGTTTACTGATAACAGAAACACACTAAAGCGACGTCCATGATGCTTGCCAGAATAAGGTTTTTCCATTTAATGTTAGCGCTAATGTTTTTTTCTATGATTATGGTTGTTTGTTGTTCTCTTTATGGAACGCTAAGTTAATAGTTTTGCTAGTTCACAATTATACAGTGAGATTAATATTAACAAAATATTATTATAGTTACCTGAAACAATATAATGCAACGCAATAAACCGTTTTATTTTAGCACATAGTTTACAAACACAAAATTATAAAATTGTATCCAACAGTTACGTATACAGCGTGTAGAAAAGTCTGGAAACGGTTTAATATTTCGTATATAAAGAAAATTTGAAGACGTGATTGAGGAACCTACTCTATGTAACAATACTATTTTATTAAGATTTCAAAAAAATATCCTCCATCTTTGATCCGCCATTTTAACTTTCATTTTTTCAAATGGGAAGGTGGTCATGTGGTATATGATTTCGATGTAGAATTGCAAGAGAAAACCAACGATGAAATTTGCAGATACATATCATATTCCAATTAAAAATGGCTGCCAAAAAACAACGACATCGTGTTTTCCGATTTTGCCCCATTATATACGAACTATTAAACCGTTTCCAGACTTTTCTACACCGTATCTACATTCGTGTATTAAAGTACATGAATGTTTTCCTATAAAATGTGCCATATTTTTAAAATATGTTTGTTTTTTATTTTATTAATTAAGAAGTAAATAATTAATTTATAAGGACATGTTGTTCTTTAAGGTAATTTATTTTACTATTATTTTTTAATAAAGGAAACATTATAACTCTGTTACCGGTATCAATTTTATTTATTTTTTATTTAAAAATGTCTTTTTCCACAACTTGTGAAATAGTTAACTCTTGGAACTAATGCTTTGATTAATTTCTAAGCAAATGAATAATTTAATTTCTATTTAGCAGACATTGGTTCCACTTGATGTATGAGAGTACAGTAGGAAATGTATATGAAGAAGCGACTGGCTGTATGCGCAGAAGCAGGGAGGGCCAATGCGCATGCGCTAACAGCGTGGAGGTAAGCGTAGCGAGTCAGTCGGTGACAGAGGTTAGTCGCGTTATCTAGTGCCTTTCCTAAAAACATTGTTTTAATTTGGATTCAAATAACAGGGTCATAACATTTTTTAATTATAATAAAAATAATACCACTCCAAAGAGCACAAACTGAATAAGTTTTACTCATTTAAAACAATATTGTAGTTAGTAATAAAGGAAAACAAACTGTTTAAATAATGTGAGCTAAGAAAATGTAAGAGCTGAAAACATGCAACTCAGTACACGAGGTATAGTCAACAATACTTTGTATAGCATCCATTTCTTGAAAAAAGAATATAGCTAATAATACCAGTCAGCTAATACGTATTCTAACGTTATCTTAATTAATACCTATTCTAACTTAAGGTATTCTAACGTTATTTAATTAATACATTGTAATGTAATTTAAGATGTAGTAATAAGTTTAATAAACATGTAATTATGAAAGTCCACAAATAGTGTCAGTGACACAGTAAGCCATTAGCCGCGCTCCGGCCGTAAAAAAAAAACAGAATGGGTAGTAGTGTACTCTGCAATCAAATCCCCACCCCGCTACACATAACATACCTCCTCCCGTCCACACTCGCATCACTACCTGCGCGATTGCTTCTTCACATATATTTCCTACTGTACTCTTGTACATTTTAGTTTATTTTAATTGTAGCGCATACCAATACTTTTTTATATATCAGATATAAGATTAATCAGATGAATACAATAGCAACGCTTTTACGTTTCTACTTCATGTTAAGATCAATATAATACTGACCGTTGATATCTCCATATAAAGCCGGAAAGTTTCGCTCAGGTTATGATAGTACATAAAAAGTGTTGTTACCTTGAATTTTTAAGTTTTAAAACATGGCTCACATCCCGCGCATAGTATTTTTAAAAGACTCGCTAGGTACTGAAGTTACAGCAACGTTTGTAAGATTGTACGACAGAGTATGTATGCATACCATACAATTTATAGATATTACGTCAGTAGTAAATTTTCGTATTAATACTTAATAGTCTTAACTATTTGCTTATTGTATTCGTTAACTAACAATAGTTTAAAATGAAAACTCTTCAATTCAAATATGTATTGCTTCCTTAATAACAAAAAATATTAGTCTATTTTACTTTATTTCCTAACCTACCAACAACTATCCTCGCCTACACAAAACAAGTACTATCATATCTAAGTCTTAAGTTCCACAAAAAAAAAACGAAATTATGAAACAAACAAGTCGTAAATTGAAACTGAGCTTCATTTAAAGCAATTTTCTCAAAGTATTAACTTCCTTTGCAATATAAAAGCTATACAAGTTTGCATTACTAAACTTGAGTGTTCTAGGAAAAAAGCAATTTCTTTTGAAATAATTCCAGAACTAAATTGAAAACGTTAGCGACTCCTCGTTGTACATTTATAGACGGGGGAATTATTTTAATACAGTTATGAAGTCTAACTCTTTACAGACAGAATGTTGTGAATCGTTTATGAAAAACACTTAAAACTTTATGAAACCGTTCTTGTTTTCCGTATGAAAGTTGATTTCAGGAAGAGCAAACATTCAAAATTTGTTCTATCGCAGTAAACTGATTTTTTTTTCAAATTCAAGAAACATTACACGGTTACCTTATTCAATAATCATTAATTTTATGTATCTGAATTGTATACATTATTTATAGCCCAGTCGGTATAGGTTACAACTACCAGTAATTAGCAATACGGCTGAATTTTTTTTTATAAGTACATTAAAGTATGTAGATTAACATAAAAAAAGTTTACCAGTCTATCGATTTCCCAAAGTCGATAAAAAAAATCGATTATCATTTTTTTTTTGATTATCCTTAATATTTCGAGCTGGGATGAAGATAGAGAAAAATAAAAAATACCACCGTGTAGGGGAGGTATTTTTCAACAAAAAAGGTTATATGTATTTATTTCGTCCGAGCAATGGTTTGTCTGGAAAAAATTCGATAATGCAGGTATGTATTTTGCAGCAAGGGAAATCACTAAATGGGGACATCTTATTCAAATATGAAGCGTTGGCTCATTCTAAATTGGCCGAATTTTAATATATCGAATTGAAACTTGACATAGGAGTTATAATATATATTTTAAACATTTATGCTGAGTCTCAGCTTGTTATCTTGAAAATGACCCGATCTAGGAGTCGATTTCGATTATCGATTTTAGGAGTACCGGACCCACCAATTCATTTTAAACAGCTCCAGTTTAGAAAATTTTTGGAATATCAACATCAAATTTGTTTTACAAGTTGAGTACACTAGTATAAATATTCTTAGTAAGTATGAACGATTTTTTTCTTGTTATTTTTTAAAATGAGGCGCTTGAAAATAGTCTTCTGTTTTACCTATCTCGTTTTAACTATAACACTTTTGGATTCAACGACTCCATTTTCGACATTTTTGAACATATCGATTTAAAAATTGGTACAGAAGTTAAAAATACAATTGTTTTTTGCTATACTTATTTTAAAAACTATATTTAAAAAAATGACTAATCTGCAGCTGATCAACTCAAGCGTTTTGATGAAAAATCTAAAACGGTCTAAAATTATACTTTTTTAATTTACTTGTGCTTTTAAAAGTAAATAATGAAATAGGTTTATACTCCTTGAACTTGTTTGAATATATATATTTACCTTGTAAAAAAACTTTCAGGTTGATACTTTGAAAATTTTCTAAACTGGAGCTGTTTAAAATGAATTGGTGGGTCCGGTACTCCTAAAATCGAGAAACCCATTAATAAGTCAAGTGGCTCTAGGTCGGGTAATTTTTAAGATAACAATCTGAGACTCAGCATAAATGTTTAAAATATATATTTTAACTCCTATGTCAAGTTTCAATTCGATATATTAAAATTCGGTTAACTTAGAATGAGCCAACGCTTCATATATGAATAAGATGTCCCCGTTTAGTGATTTCCCCTGCTGCAAAATACATACCTGCATTATCGAATTTTTTCCAGACAAACCATTGCTCGGACGAAATAAATACACATGACCTTTTTTGTTGCAAAATACCTCCCCTACACGGTAGTATTTTTTATTTTCCTCTATCTTCATCCCAGCTCGAAATATTAAGGATAATCGAAAAAAAATGATAATCGATTTTTTTTTCGACTTTGGGAAATCGATAGACTGGTAAACTTTTTTTTATGTTAATCTACATACTTTAATGTACTTATAAAAAAAAATTCAGCCGTATTGCAAATTACTGGTACTTTTGGTCTAAATTGACCTTTACCGACTGGCCTATTAAAATTATTGTGATTTGTAGTTTATTTCAAAACCCCATTCTAGGCTACCTTCTATTTATTACTGCAGATAAAATGTTGAAATAGTTATTACTAGTGTTAGATATATTCATTACTCACATACTTTAGAGGTAAAATACAGCAGTTCACGTTTTTTATTATTGATAAAGCAATGAAAGTGGTGTTTTCAAAGTTCGGTTTTGCTCAATTTGACAAGCGTTGAAGACACTGGACCAACATTAACTATTTTATCTGACCCTAGATACCTGATCCTTCTCTGTCTCTCTCTTGCTGTTTTATAGCTATTTGGAAAATCATAATTTTATGATCTCAGGTTCTTTTTTATATTACACTATGGGAGATCCCTGCGTGCTCAGCACGCCAACCCTCAATGGAAAATTCTAAAAACATATGTTGTTTTATTTATAATAAAGGCGTAATATTAATAATAACCTCAAAACTAAGATGGTAAATAATGTTAAATGTTCAAACCAAATTAGTTCTTATATTTTATAACAGCAGTTAATAATGGTTAAAAGAACCGGCAAGGCTCAGGTCTACACCTTAAATCCCTAACCTAAAAGCTATAAATACAAAAATAATTGCTTCAAATTTTGAATACAGCTGTTAAAGGAAATTTTGAAGCAAACAGCTAGTAATCTGTTATTTTATTCAATTGGTTGCTATGGTAATACATGTAAATGCATGTGTTGGTTTATCACTCTAGGCCTAACCTAAGATTTTTTTCCGACTAAATTTACAAATATTGAAAAAAAAATAGTACTGAAATAGGGCTCGATAATGGAGGAACTCCGAAACGCGTCGACAAACTTAAGTGAAAGTGTTACGTTAGGATTGGCAGAAAATTGTACTAAAACTTATTTCATGGATCCTAGGAGATATAATTTGTATAATAACTTTAAAAATAGTTATAGCCTATGAATTATAGCCTATGTTACTCAGGGATAGTGTAGCTTTTTATTAGTAAACCTATTTTTTCAATCGGTTCAGTAATGCCAGAGATTGCCCCCTACACACAAAAAAACAAACAAACAAACAAACAAAAAACAAACAAAATTACCTCTTTATAATATTAGTATATATAATTACTGTAAGTTAAGCAAACACTCTGGCCTATTGCGCACGCACCATGGTTCAGGTCATCACTATCCCCACAATACTACCCTAATCTGTGTGTCTCATACTAATCAAAACTTTGGTCCTATTGCGCATGAGTCAGAATCCAGGTCACCTCTACTCCCACCGCTCTACCCGAAGTGTCTCTGGTCCTAGTAGCATGCACTGTTGCGCGCGCACCAGGATCCAGGCCAACAATATCCCCACCACCATATCCAGATCCAAGTGCCTCTGTGTAATATGGCATGACTGCGCATGTGTTACGATTAAGGTCATTGCTACTTCCACCAACCAACCGCTTTCCAAACGCCTCTGTTTAATCAACCGTTATGTCCTTGAAAATGTCAGCGTATAGAAAATCTGTTAGCATTGCTTCGCCTTTATGGTTCATGAGCGTGGGCCAGGGAGTGGATCCTTCTTTTTGATTATAAAATAGCTTGCTATGCTTCAAAGCTAGAAAGATTGAGCAGACATACAAAAGTGAGAATACGTTTTTCTTTATATGGTCATTTATACGCCAAACATTTCTGAATTAAACTAAAATGAAAGTAGGGAAACGCTAATGTGGAGACTTGACCATGCCTAGATTATTTCCACACCACAATGACCGCGAAGAATTTTAAAATTTTTAAAGCGGTGAATTTATTCCAAATATGTTTCTGTAATTACCTGAAAATAATACGTATCCGAAACGTCTTCAGTTTTTCCAAACCTTACAATACCGACGATAAATTCGTAAAATATATTTAAACATCTTTACTAT
>JAGFPH010001696.1:196180-215535 GCA_018207615.1 Philaenus spumarius
CAATACCGACGATAAATTCGTAAAATATATTTAAACATCTTTACTATTTTCTTTAATGTTTTCTACAATATATTTTTGCACTTTAATTATAAAAAAATATCGTAATCGATTAACTTGAAACTTTTATTTAACTAAAAATGTTTTCGTAAATTACTTACTCTGTTTAAGAAAATTGTTTCACAAAATGTATTTCTTTTAAGCCCCTCCATGTAATATCACTTAAAGTAAGAAGCAAACAGTATAGCCTTTAGGATTTGGAAGTAGGTTGTCAAGCAATTCGAGTAGAATAGGGTGTGATTTAGCCTTACCCTTCCTTTCTTTGAGCCATTTAAAATTGCCTCAGATTTTTCTCGTGCCTTAGACGTGGCTTGTAGCCTGCAGCGAGCTTCTGTAAGTCGAAATACACGTATTGCTTTAAAATAAACTTTCGTTCATATTTTGTCTGTGGTAGCCTAAACTGGATTGTTTTAAACGAGAATTACCTTTTCTGCTTAAGCTGTCGTACAATCCTTGTGTTTTTCGTCAATCTTATACCATGACGGCCGTTACAACTATTCATTCAGTCATTGTCAAATGTTGCGGTTCGCGCACTCGGAACGTTGTTATAAACATTAAATTAAACCACTACACATAAATACATATATACAGAAGACACTACAATGTACATTGAACACATATAAATTAACATTTAACGTCGACGGTGTGGAAATCATAAACACGTGCTACTCGCGTTGAGTTTAAACTTGTACTGTTGGACGATATAGGGGCTTCAATTGCCGTAACTGATAAGCGCTGGTGGCCGGTGAGATGCTTCCTGGTATTAACTGTAGTATTTTCAAAGTGTTGTAGTATGCCAAACAGTGTGTGAGATTGGAACAGGGATTTGCTGTTTAATAAAATATGAGAATATGTTTTTTGCTGTTTGTATATTTCATATTCTTCTATGGCATTCATTATCGGTCCCTTTTTGCATTGTTGTAATATTTCTAGGTTTGATTTGAAATTGGTATATCCATGGTTATAGTCAATTAGGTGCTCGGCGAACTTGGAATGTTGTATTTTGTTTAATCTGGATGAGGGAAGGTCTTAAAACGTGTGCGAAATGAACCTTCATTCTGCCCTATATATAGTTTTGGACAATCGTCACATTTGATTTTATATATTCCGTTGCAATCGAATTTGTCATATGTTTTTGTTTTTGATTGCTTCAGAATTTGCCCAATGTTGTTGGAAGTTCTATATGCGACATTGTATCCTTGCTTACGGAATATGTTCTTTATTGAGTGTTATAAAGTTTTATTGTATTCTAAGGTTACATATTTTCCTTTAGGTTGGTCTGGTATGTTCAATTTTCGCTGTATCCGTTTTTTAATCTGTTTGTTGATAAATTTGTCTATTGTACGTTCTTCGTAACCATTGAATACAGCTATAAATTCAATTGTTTTAATTTCTTGGTTATAGTCCTCAATTTCCATGGGAATGTTGAGTAATATATTTATGCGGCAAGTTTGTGGGTTATGGGATGATTAGAAGTGGCGTGGATAGTGTGATTGGTTTGGCTAGGCTTCCTGTATATTTTGAATTTGTGTCCTTGATGTGATTTCATTATGCTGAGGTCTAAATAGTTTAAGCCCTGGTCAGATTCGATCTCCTGAGTAAATTACAAATTGGAATGTATTTAGTTCAGATGATTCACCATTACGTTTATTTGTCTAACTGTGCCGCTAAACAAACATATTATACCGTCAACATATCTGTAATAGTACTGTATTTTATTGAAGTATTTGTTGACTGGTGTCATGATATATGTGGTTTCAATGTTATTTAAGAATATTTCGGCCATTATGCCGGAAAGTGGCGAACCCATTGCCAAACCATGTAGTAAAACTCTCGTTCATAAAGTTTTACTAATTTTAAAGATTTTTGGGTTTCAGATTTACGATGTATCAGAGTGTGAACATGAAATTTATAACTCTAAACAACTCACACCAATTTAAGTAACAATAAAGCTACTGTTAATTGTAATAGAAGATGCACGATTGAATCAATTCAGGAAAACATTAGTGACAGAGAACCGTATAGACTGCCAACGTTAATAGTGTTAGGAAGATGATTCATATTGAGTAATCGGGACTTGTAAGTAATTATATAACTACATAATGCTATTGTATCTCACTGCAGTTATCCTAATAATATGTTTCAACTTTTGTTTGGGTGTAGACTAGCTATGATGTTCCTCGCAGTCCCTAGTTAAGCATTCACATTACTAGGTACATACAAAGTATTAATTAAAAATGTGTATGTGCACATTTACACACAGGTGAAGTTTATTAAAATCTGTTTTACAATTAATTATATTTTCACAATGGAAAGAAAATGGAAAATCACGTTAAAATAATTTTAAAAAACGTTGGGTGTGCTTAAGACCACAAGCTGGAAGTGATAACTTCTATGACCGATTTACAATTTTTTTCAGTATTAATATTAGAGGAGAATAATAAGGGTCAACAAATTACACAATTCAATTATATTTCCAAAAAGTATTATAACATAGTTTGGAATTGCATAATTATAATAATTTTAATATTATAATATTATAATTATAATAAGTATGCTAAAAATAGTGATCATTATAATGTAAGCAGTATTTATTTAGTGACTAATGGTTTTGAGTGCGGTGTGCACTCTACGTAGAATTCTAAGAATAATTCAATATGTAAGGGATAGTAATAATAATAATGATCACTATTTTTCGCACACTTATTACGATATAATGTTATTATAATAACGTATTATTATATACTACTAAGTTTTGCCTATTCCCTCTCCACGCTCTGACTTGCATCTACTCAAAAAGTTGCGTGACGCGAGATTTTAGAAACATAGTCAAGCGAAAGTGCCCAACAGGCCAATAGAAGTATCACTTCAAAAATAAAAGTTTTGTATTGTAAATCGTTTATGTATTTCTTTTGAGTTTTTTTTTTATGTAATGTTTAACTACTGAAGTTTTCTTTACTTACGTAATTTTATTTATAAAGTTTATAGCTATTCATTATTCTAAGTTTATATTGCTTCCAATTTTTCCTGTTAACAATTTTTACTTTCTCACTATACTATAGTATAGAGAAAGTATAGTGATCGCAAAAAAAAATCGATGTTGAGATTTTTGTGGAAATATCCGTTTTGGGACCCCCTGAGTCCAAAAAAGTGGTTTTTACAAAATGTCTGTCTGTATGTATGTCTGTATGTCTGTATCTCTGTATGTAGACAAAGCTAGAAAGAAAACTATTCGATCGATTTCAACTAAATTTGCACCAGACATGTCCAGTACGCCTGTATAGATGCACGAAAAAGGGTTTTGAACAATTTTGAAAAACAACCCCCTTTTTGGCCAAAAAACTCCCAAAAAATCAGTTATTATTTTTTTATAAAAAAACGGCTCTAACGATTTTGATAAAATTTGGCTAATTTGTACCCTTTAATGTGCCCTACCATATACAAAATCCCGCATCTTTCTAAAAATTCTCGTTTAGCTTATAATAATAATAATAATATCTGATTTTTGGTGGTTTTTTGGCCATAAAGGGGGTTGTTTTTCAAAATTTTTCAAAACATTTTTACGTGCATCTATAAAGACCTAATTGACGTGTTTGGTGCAAATTTGTTCGAAATCGATCGAATAGTTTTCTCTCTAGCTAATATTAATAATATTTATTAGTTAATCGCTTACTTTAATATAAGTATACAAAGCTAGAGAGAAAACTATTCGATCGATTTCAACCAAATTTACACCAGACATGTCCAGTACGAATGTATAGATGCACAAAAAAGGGTTTTGAACAATTTTGAAAAACAACCCCCTTTTTGGCCAAAAAACCCCCAAAAAATCAGTTATTATTTTTTTGTTAAAAAACGGCTCTATCGATTTTGATAAAATTTGGCTTATTTGTAGCCTTTAATGTGCCCTACCTTATACAGAAACCCGCATCTTTCTAAAAATTCTCGTTTAGTTAATAATAATAATAATAACTGTTTTTGGGGGTTTTTTGGCTATAAAGCGGGTTGTTTAAAAAAAAATTTCAAAACCATTTTACGTGCATCTATGAAGACCTAATTGACGTGTTTGGTGCAAATTTTTTCGAAATCGATCGAATAGTTTTCTCTCTAGATAATAATAATAATAATAATAATATTTATTAATTAATCTCCTACTTTAATAAATCACCTCTCCTGCCCCACCCTACAAGTCACAGTGAATCTGTTTAATAATTTAAATATGTTTGTGAGAAAGTATGTGCCAGTTCCTGGTACCGTTTATTTTATTTGAAATTCTGAACGGTAATTTCTAGTATTAATTTTTTTAAGTCATAGTTCCTTAGTAATTAATTCGATGTAATTTCGTATATTTGGTTTGTAGATTTTATTTAGAAGTACTATATGGTCATGGTAAGGTTAATATTGTCTTTTAAGTACTTTTGCCTTTATGAACAAAAATAATAGATGTTTGTAAAATGTCTACATAGCTTTTTTAAATATAGTATACCTACTTTCAGATGTGAAATTTTAACAGTGTTTCTTTGGAAACACTGTAAAGAATAGTATATGAACTTGTTCATATAAATTATATATTGGCCTAATCTCACCAAGTCTGATCTAATATTTAAAGCTAGATTGAATTAAAAATGTTTTATTTCTACAGGTTTTTAGTTACCCAAATTGGTTTGTTTCCTTGTCTTTTTACTTGCCATTAAATATTGTTTCAATTTGAAACTATGCATTTTCTACCCTTAATTTTTTTACATACCGTTTTTCTTCCAATTAGGGAATTCACAAATTAATTTTAATACGTGCATTTTCATTTAAAGAAATGTGTAGATTTCCGATAAAAAAGGATGCTACGTTTCCAAACTGAGAGTTCAAAGGTCAGAAATTATAAATTGTGGTAAACGGTTAGAAAAGCAAATTACTAGATTTAATAATATATTTTTTTAACGGTTCAACTGTCTTTGGTTCGATTTAACAACTTAAAGTGTATAATTAAAATTAGTTTTTGAAAACATGAAATGTTTTTTTTACTTTCTCACTACAATATAGTATAGAGAAAGTATAGTGATCGCAAAAAAATCGATGTTGAGATTTTTCTGGAAATATCCGTTTGAGACCCCCTATGTAAAAATTTTGTTTTTTAACAAAATATCTGTATGTCTGTCTGTATACAAAGCTAGAGAGAAAACTAATCGATCGATTTCGGACAAATTTGCAAAAAACAAGTCAATTAGACCTGTATGGATGCACGAAAAAATGTTTTGAAAAATTTTGAAAAACCACCCCAATTTTGGCAAAAAAAAAACCCCCAAAAAGTCTGTTATTATTTTTTTTATACAAAAACGGCTCTAACGATTTTGATAAAATTCGGCTTATTTGTAGACCTTAATTTACCCTACCATATGCGACAAAACGCATCTTTCAACAAATTCTCGTTTAGCTAATAATAATAACTGATTTTTGGGGGTTATTTGGCCAAAAAGGGGTTTTTCAAACATTTTCAAAACCTTTTCCGTGCATCTATACAGGCCTAATTGACGTGTTTGGTGCAAATTCGTTCGAAATCGATCGAATAGTTTTCTCTTTATCTAATAATAATAGTATTTATTACTTACTCTACCACTTTAATGTACTATCGCCTATCCAACTTTAATACCATTATAAAGTCATAGTTGGGGTCACATACGGGGGTTGGCGTGCCAAGCACGCAATGAATCGTCTATTGAAAATACTCCCAATATAGTGGTTTGCTTGCAATGCACTGTGCGTCGGTCGCTTCTCATAGTGTTCAGTGTCAAGCTCACATGTACGTCCTTAGTAGTAAACGTGTTAATAATTTAAATATGTTTGTGAGGAGAAAGTATGTGCTAGTTTCTGGTACCGTTTATTAATTATGTCATCCACTGTTCCTAAAGAAATATACTTCCATTTGGTCGGTATATGTAAAAACAATAAACTATTGGAGTCTTGTATGATAAAAACTCTTTTATTATCAAAAGAAGGGGGATAGAAGGAAAAATAAACAAATTTGTACTCGTACTAAGATATTCGAGAACCTTATCATAAATTTAATAACATTTAGTTTTGAAGGAATTACAAATGCTTCTATTTATTTTTAAATCAATTTAAAAATAAATATGTTCAGCTCACATTTGATGCGGTCACTGGTTGTAGGGGTGATTTATTGTTTGGCATCTCGTTGAGATAAACTTGAGCAATTGGTGGTTTTTTAATCATAACTTAGACGTGAACTCATTGCCAAGTCTAGCCACAATCGCACAGATTCATCAAATCATTCACTTTCATCAACTTCTGGGGGTGCTTTCATTAGTCTTTCGAACTTTCTGTTCGAACCCAAAATCTTCTGATCAGGAAGATTCTACGCTATCCATTCAGCTATTATCATGGCTTGTCAATAAGAACTGAGAACAAAACAGCACTTGAGTTATGTGCTACCATATTGCCTATCTCGCCCCTTCTCTCAAATTATAATAATATATACTTCAATGCAAGCAATGAGTTTGTCAAAACTTTGGGTGCTTCTCCTGTATCGTTAACAATTTCTGACTTATGCCCTTTTGCCCTAAATTAAAAGATATTGAAGTTTGAGTTTCTTGAGTTACTATACTTATTAAATAAAAAATATAGAATAGTGGGTGAACATGTTTCCTTTTTTAACATGGTATTTTAATAAAGTTTTCTTTTCTGGTTAGTTTAAGTAATTTTTTCTTACCATCATATTTTTACTGTAAATCTTTATTTGAGTATTCCAAAATAAATAAACTATTTTTGCTTCGTAAGATATTTAAGTTTGTAACAAAAGATTACTATTAAAATCTTCAAACTCTGTTTAATAGAAGAGACATTTAAAATTTGTATTTTTACATTTACATTGTATAACAGGTGATTCAAATGTTTGACTGCAATCTATCTATATATATAAAAGCGAAATACCACTCACTCACTCACTCATCACGATTTCTCAAAAACTACTGAACTGATTGAAATAAAATTTGGTATGTAGCTTCCTCTAGGACCATAGGTGCTCACTAAGAAAGGGTTTGAAAAAATTCGAAATTTTAGGGGTTGTTTGGGAGGATCAAAGTTATTAAAAAACGATTTCTTCAAAACTACCGAACGGATTGGAATTAAATTTGGTATGTAGCTTCCTCTAGGGCCATAAGTGTTCACTAAAAAAGGGTTTTAAAAAATTTGAAATTTTGGGGCATAAAAATTACTAAATCACGATTTCTCCAAAATTACCGAACAGATTGGAATGAAATTTGGTATGTAGCTTCCTATAGGGCCATAGGCGCTCGCTAAGAAAGGGTTTCAAAAAATTAGAAATTTTAGGGGGTTTGGGGGAATCAAAGTTACTAAAATCATAATTTCAGATCTTTTATTATTATGACAATAGTGCTTTTATTATTTAAGATCTATATATATAAAAGCCAAATACCACTCACTGACTGAACACTTAAAAAGAATACAATTACGTTAAAAAGACTGAAAATACCAACCACCACGGGCAACGCCGTACGGGTCAGCTAGTATATATATAAAAGCCAAATACCACTCACTCACTGACTCATCACGAAATCTCAAAAACTACTGAAGAAAGGGTTTAAAAAAATTCGAAATCTTATGAGGGGTTGGGGGGGGGGGTCAGAGTTACTAAATCAAGATTTGTCAAAAACTAATGAACGGATTGGAACGAAATTTGGTACGTAGCTTCCTCTAGGACCATAGGTGCTCACTAAGAAAGGGTTTTAAAAAAATTCGAAATCTTATGGGGGTTTGGGTGGGTCAAATTTACTAAATCACGATCTCTCGAAAACTACCAAACGGATTAGAATGAAATTTGGTATGTAGCCTCCTCTAGGGCCACAGTTGCTCGCTAAAAAAGGGTTTTAAAAAATTCAAAATTTTAGGGGGTTTGGGGGTCAAAGTTGCTAAAAATCCACATAAAAATACATAGTATAATATATTTATTCATATAATGTTTTTGTTAATATACATTTAACTTTGATTTCTCTATCGATCCATGCAAATCCGGATCGGGGCATCTATCTATATATTTTGCTGCCCTGATCTATATATTTATCATCATATATAATGATCGATTTGTCTAAACATGGTGAAATATCAAACAATATGTACTATTTATGATATAGAAATTCCAATTAAACAAAATATTGTACGGTAATAAGTCTTACGAAATTGTTTTGAAGGGTTCAAAATAGTGGTAAATTGGATTTTTTATTTTGTTGCCTACAGACCGAGCTCGATTTCTTAAAATGTATATAGCCTTGAAACAACAAACCTGGCATAAATAACTGTACCTTGCCCCTCCCTCAGTTTCACTTTCCTACTCACTGATCACAAGGCACTGGTTCATAAGTTGGGCTTATCATTTTGATGTTCTCATTCCTCTAAACCCTTCTATTCCTGATACTCCCGTTCCCTCTTATATTGCGGAGGGTAATATTGGGAAAATTGGGCAGCTTTCAGACAATGAGCTCCAAAACTCTCAGTCTCCGTCGACAGACCCGTGTTTATCATCTGATACTGTTGAGTCAGATCATTGTTCCACTGTTCAAACCACCTAGAAACGGGTAAAAAAACGGTGAAAACATTTTTCTAATACTAATCGTGCTAAAGCACATAGTGAGTCTGTCAAAAGATACATTGCAAGAAATCCCGTCGTAAATCGCGTGGCTGTCAAAAGATATAATAAAACAATCCTGCCGTGCATCGTGAGACTTTCAAAAAGTACAGTCAACAAAATCCCCAGGTCAAAATGGCTGCCGTTCAAAAATACATTTCTAAAAGTTGTCTGAAGGTGCTTCCATTGTCTGAAAAATCAATGTCAGGGTTTCACTACAACTGCAACACCGATTATCACAAAGACAAAACAGTTGAACTAGGTCCTATGACGACATGTAAATGGTGTACAGCTATGAAGTGGTATAAATTACATGGTTTAGAACCTACGATTCATATCCTTATAGCACACAAAATTACCATAATTTGTCGCATTTATTTCACCAACATAATTATGCAATAGCGAAGCATTGCCGGGTCAGCTAGTAAGTATATAAACGTACGAAATCGGATATCAAGTAATATCTGTAGAGGGATAAGAGAAAGTTATTGACCTGTCTACACATATTTGCCTGTCAGATTAACATTACGCATCACCGTAGCTGGGATTTAAAAATCCTTGAAAGATGAAGACAGTAAGTGAACCTTTAGTATAAAGGATTCTATCTGGTATGACGTGAAGACAGCCTTCTGAGTATAAACATGCCACCCCTTAGGGGATACCTGACAAGAAGAGGGTGCATTTCTCCCTTGAGTAGTTTGACGTCGTGTAAGATTTTACTTTGTTTCTGACCTCAGCGTCATCTTGTTTTGCTTCTTTGAACGTTTCAAATAAAATAACGGGTAACATAAAACTAAGTAACTTGTATCAATAACATCAAACTGTTATATTGTATGTCAATGTGTTTAGGTTGTTGACATTGGGTAAACCAGGCACTGGTTACGATTGTCAAAATGTGACCACGGTGGAGATAAGGCTATGTATCGTTAGAAGAGTCACTTTCATACTAACCGACTTTAGACTCGTTAATTTGAACTATAATTTACAATTTAGTTGGATACACATTTAGTATAATAGATCTAGGAATCGTTTAAAGTCTCCGACATACTATATTCGTACACAAATTTTTTGAAGAATACAATTCCAGACACATACTTATTTCAGATTTTCCCTTTAGAATATAGCTCCAAAGTGAAATAAATAGTACAATATTATCAAGACCTTTGACTATTTATAATACGAACTACACCTAATTGTGGAAGAACTATTAATAGACTATTAAAAAAAAAAAAACAATTTATGCAATATGAAATTTCAAAAAAATCTATGCATTTTTGTACTCGGTGTTATGATTAAAATTCACATGGCAAACTTTTAAATACTAAACTAAATTTGTCATCCGAGAAAATTTTTGCATCGGTAATATTGATGGAAAAGCGTCAAAAGTGATCATAATAGTAATAATAAAAATAGGCCTACTTTTAGTCGGTTACTAAATAGTTTCTTTTAACAACTTATATAAAATAAAACCAAAGTATTTGATATGTAGACGTATATTTTAAAATATCCAAGAGGCTGAATGACTGACTGATATATAATCAACATGGAGAAAAATCTACTTAAGATATAAATACGAAAGGTATGTATTAAAGTTGTATACTTATAGGAGCATAGACGAACACGAAGAAAGGATTTTGAAAAAATATGTTTTAAAGAATAAAGATAGCGATATATTGAGAATTCAAGTACACTGTTCTGTTTTTTCAGAGTTAAGTCCAAAAACTTTTAAATTCCGCCCATTTCCGTTTCCAAAGTGAATTTCAATTTAGAAGTGTTATTTAGTATTTCCAACTGCCGCTTGTTACCTTTATAGAACATATCGTGTCATCAACATATCGGTAAAATATTAAAAATGTGGGTGTTTTCAACATAGTTTAAGTAGACATCGGCTAGTATGTTTGATAATGGGGAGCCCAGTTTGAGTCCCTCTTTTGGAATGTAATACGATTTGTTGAAATACAAATAGTTATGTCGACGCACCAGTTTATGAGTTTGTGAGTTGGTTTATACACCGGTAGTCCCAACGAAAAGAAAAAGGACAATAAGGTACTGTAGACGGACATTGATATGTAAACCCATTACATAGTCTATACCACAGTTCTGGAGGCATTATAATATAATATAATATAATATATTGAATAAAAAAAAATATTATAACTTAATTTATAATTCTGTCAACCATTTTAGTTTCACCCATTAATTGACCGAGCGAATCGAGGTCTCCGTTTTAGCTCGACCGTTCGGCATTTCGTCTGTATGTCTGTCTATCTGTCTGTCTGTCTGGCTGTCTCACGATTACGGCCAAACATATTGACCGATTTTGATGATTGTTTGCATGAATGTTCCTTATTTCTAGGTCGAGTGATTTATACATACTTTTTTTCCATTTATCATTTTTAACCCCTTAAATAAAATAAAAATGGCGGCCGGACCGTTTCTCTCCGTGTAAGCTTTTTTCCAAAGCCAGTTTGTGGCTTAACCGTAAGTCGAATTTAAAAACTGTAGAAAATTTGATTTTCAACAAAATTGTATTCTTGATTTTTTTCGTATCTCTAACGGTAAGCTCACAAAATGGCCGTAAACTTCAAATTTGTTAAAAATAGTCCAAGTTTTTGAATTTTAACCATGTTTTTACACGTTTATTCTAAACCAATTTAAAAGTGTTCAATACCTTCTTTGTAGATAAAGTTTCAAAGAATTCAAATACGCCAGTAAAAAAAAAAGATTGAAGTAACATTAACAAAGTTATCAGCTCAAGAAACAAGCATGTTTAGTAACGGAAAGAAAAAAGCTCAAATTTATTCCTACATAAAAAGTAGTAAAAATGTTTTGTATTTTTTTTCATAAATATAAACAAATTTCGCAATTTAGTTCTAAATAGAATTGTATATAAATATTTATCAATTTCAAATTTCTTATATTGAAAACACCAGTTTTTATGTTCGTACTACAATACTGCTAACAAAACTAGGCCTATTTTGAGTAGTAATTTAGGAATATATCCTTTGCCCAAAAATGACATACTGTTATAAGAAAGTGTAGAGAATAAATCAAAGAATTGATCTGTATATTTGTAAGTTATTATTCCAAAAAGTATTTGATTTAGCTTTACATGAATTACAAAATGAGATAAAACAAATGAAACCTCGCGGCAATAAAAGACAAACAAAAAATTACCGTTGGACACCTTGGGAAGTGTTGGTACGTGGGTTCAGATGACTATCACGACGTTTTAACATCGTTTGTTTTCATTATTTCTAATTTTGGAATATGATATGGAACTGTAAATACATTGTTAAGTTTTAGTTATTTAAGTATGTAAATATTTAATTCTATGTTTTCCCTCAAAAACGCGATATTTTTAGCTACCTTACGCATTATTAACCTAAATAAAACACAATGCCCCCTAACAGAAAATATTTACCAATTAAAGCACAAGAAAAGAAAAAAAACGAGAACTAGAAACCCCTGAATCGCGGGAATGCAAAATAATGTTTCACTGGCTAAACCTTCTGCTTACGGGCACACTACTTTAAACCTAAGCTCAAAACCACATTTGTTATTTCAATGAGCGAGGTCTACTTTCACAGAATTACTAGTTATTTTCATACATTTTTATTTCACTGTAATACTAGACTCACGTTTTTACACAATAGCAAATTGTAGCAGCCGAAACAAATTGCTTTGTCGTTTTAAAATAACAACTTCAGTTTCAGCTTACCAAACTTTGCCCTATATAATTACTTGCTAACTTTAACAAACCCGTGTCTGTATTCGTCCTGTATTTACTTTGATACATGAGATCACGTGACTCTGGTAGTAGCGTGACGTGTCACGAGGGTAATGTAAATTCAAATGTCTACAAAACCAAACATCAAGTTTATAACACGCATCAAACGGTACAATTAGTCGATACGGAGCCTTTTGTTTCTTATAACAAGGAGAGGTAATTTGTATAATGAAGGTTTCGAGTTTATTATAATAGTCCATTAACATTTGATATATTGTAAAATTAATTACGGTTGCATGGCCTTTGTAGTTTTGTGAAACGTTGATTAAAACAATTGCACATTCTATAGTAACAAAACAATTAAATCCTTGAATTATACAAATATTAGAAAACAAATAAGTGTTAAGAACAACGAGTAGTTGGATGTAATTAATAATGATATAGTTAATTTTATCATTTGTTTGCCTGTATTTTTAAATTTGTATGCACTTTCATTTCACACTCTTTTGTATAAAAGAGTTTTTTTACATCTTTATAGTATTGCAGTTGTTCTAGGTAGGTACGCACGAGATTTAGATTTTTTTTCTTTTCCTGCTTTACAAAATTACAATTTCGTTCTATCTAACAAATAAACATAACATTTTTGCAAACTAAAGAAATTTCAAATACATGTTTTTAACAAAATAATATCGAAACATTCATAGACACCGAGGTAATAAAACCTGTGTGGAGTGGTTTTAAGACATACATACGTAATTCAGAAAAGTTCAAAGAAACAGTTGAGTGAGTAGCTTCTAGCTGAGTTCGCAACAAACACAAGTTATTATATTTAAAATCTACAAAGAAGTTCTACTTCTAGACTTTTCATACACATCCTTGTGCTTACATCTATATATATACAATCCAAATACCACTCATTGACACACTTATCACGAAATCTCAAAAAACACCGAACGGATTGGAATGAAATTTGGTATGTAGCTTCCTCAAGGGCCCTAAGTGCTCGCTAAGAAAGAGTTTTAAAAATGTGTAGGCCACTCACATGTTAGCCTACATATATTATAAGCATTTTATTGCTTAAGAATATGCAGCATATTTTGTAAATTCTAGGAGGATTTCAGAATAACAATGCAATTTGTAAATACTGTTGGTATTTCAGAATATACAAAGTATTTTGTAAACACTAATCAACATGTGTTTTAAATAATAGTCTTTTGAAAATCAGTACTCTGTTCTATCACCACGGTATGGATTAATATTATTTGGATCTTTGTTTTCGTCTATCTTTCAGCAGAATATAACAGGCATTAGCTTTTAATTTATTTTTTTTCAATAATATTTAATTCTACAGCATTTCCTTTGAGCACTTCATTAGATATTCAAAACTGTAATATAATCAGAAACTTTAAATTTGGCAGGAAGGTTCTAATGTAAACTAATTCTTGAATACATATTATACTGTATATTATTTTTAAATTTAGTAGTTTTACAAACATATAATAATTATCAAAGTCCTATACCGCTGGATTAATATAAAAATATAAAACATATACCATTTTAAAATCACATGTTTTTTATTTTTGTACTAATCAAACAAAAAATCAGCTGTAAACATTTTTGAAACATCAAATGAAGTCAAAGTCCATGACTTTGATATTGCAACCCACAATTATTTATAAACGTAAAATAAATAACAGCTATAACGTTTGTAGTTGCGGTAAATAATTTGTTTGTGCAGTACGGAGGAAACACGTTGTGCGTAGCAGGAACTGGTAATTGTTCATTGTTAGTACCACGGATACTAGAATACACGGTAGGGGTCACGCGCAGGTCCCCGCCGTCCGGCTCGGAAACGTGACGTTACCATGAACCCACCGCCTTGCCGCACTGTATACAGACTCCACAGTCCACAATGTCATTCGCTATTCGAACACTAAAACGCGTAACCTGCAGCCTTTAATTTTGTTAGATATTTTTAATACTTAGGGACGAAAGTATAATTTTGCAGGCCAGTACGATTTTATATCGGTATATACATTTATTTATATAATAACAATTAATTGCTGTTCCTTTGTAAGCGCATCACTTGAGAACGGCTCGACCAATTTGGCTATTTTTTGTTTTAAAATGTTCGTAATCGTCCGAACTAGGTTTTTATATAAAGAAAATTTTGAAAAGTTTCCCGAAAACGTTTCAAATTTTGAAAAACTTAACAGCCTCTTTTTGTATGGACTCAAGACCATAGTGTTCAAAAACAGCTGTTCGTATAAAACGCTTAGCCACACGTCGTGTTTGTTTACATTCATTACCATAGCAACTTTACTCAGCATTTATAATCAGTTTATTATTCTTCAAAATCAACAGCTTTTTTTATGGTAGATTGACCAACTTAAAGCAAACAAAAACAAAATAGCACAATTGATTGCAAATAAACGTGTTTTGGTTCATTGCATGCTTAACCTAAAATTATGTTAAGTTTTTGATCCAAACCAGCTGTTTTATATATATTATGTAACAACCAATGATTAAATTGAATTAAAATACAGTAAGCATTTTTAGTTGTTTTTTGTTTTTGTTTGCTTCAAGTTGGTCAATCTAACCTAAACATGCTGTTGGGTTGGGTTTGAAGAAAAATAAACCGATTATAAATGCTAAGTAATGGTGCTATATGGAAATGAATGTAAACATAAACAAACATGATGTGTTGCTAAGCTTTTTACACGAACAGCTGGTTTTGTGCACTATGATGTTTGAGTCCATACAAAAGAGGCTGTTTAATTTTTTTCAAAATTTGAAACTTTTTCGAGAAAATTTAAAAAATTTTCTTTAAATAAAAACCTATTTCGGATTATTACGAATATTTTAAACAAAAAATAGCTAAATTGGTCCAGCCGTTCTCAAGTGATGCGGTTACAAAGGAACAGTATTTCATTTTTACTTTTTCACTATACTATAGTATAGAGAAAGTATAGTAATCGCAAAAAAATCGATGTTGAGATTTTTGTGGAAATATCCGTTTTGGGACCCTCCCCCGAGTCTAAAAAAGTGGTTTTTACAAAATGTCTGTCTGTCTGTATGTATACAAAGCTAGAGCGAAAACTAATCGTAATTAATTCTAAATAATGATGAAATGAAGTGTACAGTAAGAATAGTACGAAATACAACAAATATAGCAGTAAATATTAACAATATATTATATGACAACCATATTTAAAATATTAATAAAAAAGAGAAAATATATCAAATTCAGGAAAAATCCCATATTATCCAAAAATCCCACAAGTGGAAACACTGAATGTACGGTGTAAGAGCGGCAGGCAGCGAGCCGGGAGGGTGGGTCCAGAGTGACGTCACTGATGCCTGAGTCTACTGCGCAGCCTACTCATGACCCCTACCGTGTATTCTAGTACACGTGGTTAGTACAAGTATCGGGAACAGTTTTATTTTCTGACGTAATTGTACGTCACAGCGCTCACGTGCCGAGTGATCTCGGTCTGACCTCCAAAAACGCGCCAAGCGGCAGTCGCGTGCGAACGTTTGTTCGGGCTAGATTGAATTTTTAGCGGAACCCTGTCGAGTGACTCGGTGTAAGCTCAAAATGCAACAAACGATTTAACACCGGTTCGCCATCAAATGTTGTGTTGGACTGGAGAAATCGGCTACGGAGACATGATTCGCCAAGTTTTTAATGATGAAAGCATGTCACAAACTTCAGTTTACAAATGGCACAAGCTCTTCAAAGATGGCCGAGAGAGTGTTGAGGAAGAGCCCGGCTTTGGACGGCCGTCAACGTCAAGAACCAACGACAACGTTCAACGGGTGCGTGAAGTGCTGAATTCAGACCGTCGGTTAAGTGTGCGCATGATCACATATCGTATTGGCATTGATAAGATGACAGTGCACACCATTATCACTGAAAATTTTGCGATGCGAATGATCTGTGCTCCAAGTTGATCGACTGCCTGACGGAAAATGGCGTCGCGACGATTCCCCAATACCCTTACAGTCCTGACTTGGCCCCAGCAGGCTTTTTTCCATTCCCAAAAGTTAAATACTTTCTCAAAGGGCACCACGACATGAAACTAAGTTCCGTCAAAGAATCCGCCTACCAGGGAGCCTTCGAGTCGTTGAAAAGTCGCTGGCAAAAGTGTATCAACGTTCTAGGAATGTACTTTGAAGAATTTTAAGGTTTTGTAGCAATATCCAAAATAAATCTATTTTTCAGAAACTTTTTGCGAAGCTTTTTATACAGACATATTTAAGAGTTGATTTGCTTTAATAGTCAAACACAAAACGTAGTATAGATCATACTTTAGGGGTTTCTGCTTATTTTCATGTAAATACTGAACACCTTCGAGTTGATAGGACTATGATAAAAATATAACATCAAGTTTACAATCGGCCCCACTAACATTACTTATCCTAACTACTGTGAATAGTATATTAAATAATTGAAGTAAATTAACTACAATAGGCAAGGGTCTTAAATTTGGTATAGGCATACTCATTTTGTATACTACAATTTACAAGTGTACCAAACAACAAGAAATTATTCTAATAAATTTTAAAATAGAGGCCGTTCCAAATTTTTAACGCCGAATATCTTGAAAACCGCTAACTTTACAAACAATGTACAAGTAACAAAATATAATTATCAAGAAATTTAGATTTGCAGTTTTTTTGTCATTGATTCGGTTATCTGGAAAAAAATATATTTTGACTGATAGCCCAGAGCCCGCGACGACCGGGCAGTCCTTATGTCATAAAACCTGAAAGTTTCTGTGTGTATGTCTCTAATAAAAGTAAAACTATCAACGACTGCGAATTTTTGATCACGGTGGCTTTGAAAGGTAACAGGTAGCAAAGGTGTGTAAAATTGCACCTTAAATTTGTTAAAGTATAAAGCACAGTTTTCACATATTTTATTTGGAATAATATTAGAAATCACTTCGTCTATTGTCGGAAACTTAGTATAGTTGGAATCCCCTGCCAGACACCCTTAAATTATAATGAATTATAATTATTCTTACGTTATAGTATAAAAGCTAAATTTTATATCTTACTTGAGACACTATCAAAAGATGTTTTCTCAGTAATCAGACAGTTTCGTAGTTCTTAAATTTTTCAGACACATTAAAAGTCTACCGTAGGTGCGGGCGCGAGGTATATACATGCAAGCGGGTGCGAGAGAAATAGTGTGTCCAGTCTATTGCGATCTTTCACTGCGCATGTTTCATTTACTCGGTATTATGTGTTTGTTTTATGTATCGGAAAATTTCAATATATAGAGTTGTTTCTAAATTATGATACATAATTATGACTAAAAAGTAATTCAGTAAAATTTTCATATCAATAACACAAAAGTCTAAATTAATCAATAATATTTTGAAGTTTGACGAACTTAAAAAAAAAAAAAAAAAATTTAATCAAAATCTCAATATTTTATAAAACCTTATTGTTCACTACAGGAGGGTACACTTATTTCGATAGTAAGAAATCCTATTAAAACATAGTTTTATTGTGTATATAACGATTGTATGCAAAGTAATAAAATATTATTTAGAATATGTATTGGATTCACAGAAATAGACTTGAGGTTTAACAAAAAAAAATTTATTGAGTAGTTAGGCCTATTTTGAATATAATCGGCCAGAAAAATCAATCGACTATTTTGTTTTGTAACGAAATTAAAAATAAGAATAATAGAGTTTTTAAAATACTTTATTACACTAAATATGACTATTATAAATAATTAAAAACTTAGTTGTGAGGTTTAACAAAACATTTTTATTGAGTAGGCCTATTTTAAATATATTAGGTCAGACAAGTAAAAAAATGTGTTTTTTAATGTATTTAAAAGTACTAATAAAAATTATTGGAAAATACCTTTTACAGTGAATATGTCTGTTTAAATAATTATGTCAATTGTATTTATATTTATTTAATTATGTATTTTAACAATAACATTTTTGTGAAATAATTGTAATACATATAGTTTAAAAGTTGTAATTTCTCAACACAAAATAAAACAAAAACAAGATTACTACATTATTTACACAAAATAAAATATGTTCTACAACTAACATAATCTGTCACTGGTTTCTAAACTGTTAACAACATTGATGTCTCATTCCAGACCATCTACGATGTAATTGTAGATTCAGATGCTCTTGTCTCATTAGACCGAAAACCACAGTTTCTACACTAGTTTAGAACATAGAAATCATATTAAAACGTGTGTCGGAATGAGTCCGACAGTGGAGCGCATGCGCAACGGCAAATTACTGTTGTCGGACTGAGTTCGCCTATGGAGTGCAAAGCAAAAGGTTAATGTGCCTGACAAGGTGTAAGAACTATCGAAACTGTCTGATTACTCAGAAAACATCTTTTGATAATTCCTCAAGTAGCATATATAAAATTCAGCCTTTATACTATAACGTCAGTTTAATTATAATTCATTATATATTAAGGGTGTCTGACAGAGGGTTGCAACTGTACTAAGCGTCTGACAATAGACGAAGTGATTTTTAATATTATTCCAAATAAAATATGTGAAACTGTGCTTTATACTTTAAACAATTTGACGTGAAATTTTACACACCTTTGCTACCTGTTACCTGTCAAAGCCATCGTGATCCAAACTTCCTACTCGGGGTTCGTTTTTACCTATATTAGAGACATACATACAGAAACTTTCAGCTTTTATGACATAAGAAACGTCTGAACGTCACGGGCTGCTCCATGACACGTTAAAAAAATTAAATATTTTTAAAATTTGTTGTTACGTTTTTTTTTCGAATGTAACAAAGTTCTGATCTGCTGTTTAAGCATTCTGTTTGTAAAGAAATATCCCTACAAAGAAATATCCCTTAGAACCAGATGCTGCTAGTTTTTGATAACAATTTCCTCTTCAAA
>JAGFPH010001696.1:225535-241776 GCA_018207615.1 Philaenus spumarius
TTTTTATAAACGAATATATTTATGATAAAAAGTTGTATTTATATACACTTTATTACCTCAAAGCAAATATTATAACATATTATAGCAAACATAAGTCCTATAACGCATATTTAAAGAAAATAAACTTCAGAAGAAATTAAAATGATTGGAGTTGTTAACATAACCCCACAGTATAATCTACGCTGGGTTTTTAAGTATTACAGATGATGGGTGAAATCAGCTGTTGTATTATATGTTACTCACGTACACTCGCTTTTATAGGAGTTGATTTGATAAAGTCGGAGTTTAAATTATTTTGGTGTTAGTGTTGATCTATGAAGGGTTTTTTTACGACGGTTATTGTTCTTTTTAGTATCCGTTAAATTCAGCCGTTATATAAATTTATTGTTTTTTATTTGATAGCTTTCTTGATAAAGAGGGATGTTGACGAATATGAGGATGTATCACTGAATACGACTGTGTCGTGGAAATGCGTTTGGTTATTAAATAATTTCTCCTCAATGGACAAGCTCAAAACTTACTTATACATTTTGTTATGCATTTAAATGGTTACAAAGTGTAACAAATAAGTACTGATTTTACCGCTTTATGAACAATACGTCAAATACGACCAAATGTTAAAACAAAAAACATTCCGCCAACCTCCTGAAGTTATTCTCACGTAATAAATCATTTAATTAGCCAAATGTAAGTTTATAACGTTTCCAACTATTCACACTTTATATAATTAAAACTCGCACGAAACGGGAAAATGTTGTTTAATGTTACTTTATCAAGGGTTGTGTTTACTGCGGACATAAAGTAGGGTTGTTTAAAGGGGGTGGTAATTAGGGTTATTGACACCAACTTTGAATATTCAAGTTAATATTTACAATAACTGTCTTCAGAGTAAATGAGTTTCTCACTCTATTAAGGGGAGACGAATGGCTCCTTTGGTGAATTTTTGAAATGATAACTTCTATTAGCCCTTCTATAATGAACATTTAAAATTATTTACCATCATAGTTTTGAGGTTATTATTAATACTGCACCTGTATTATAAATAAAACATAACTTATGATTTTAGAAAGTTCCGTTGGGGGTTGGCGTGTGGAGCACGCAGGGGTCTCCTCCCCTAGTCATCAATATATTCATTTATACAAATTTAAAGAAGAGATACCTATTGTTTAACTTCGGAATATTTGATGATGAATTTCCTTCACTATAATATTAACAACTTCTAAATCATTTGATCTATCAAAATGAAATAAAAAGTAATAAAAATATAAAATGTTTAACTTTCTTTAAAAATATAATAACGGATATAAATGAACAATTTTAACAAATAGGCTTACAGTTTTATAATCCTTATAATTGTACTCATTTACCGAGTTAAAAATCCCCGTAGTCATTGAAGTTTTCACTTCCATAGTGTGGTCTTAAGCACACCTAATTTAATTTTTCTTCCATCAATTTTGTCTTTAGACTTTTATGTTTAACTTAGGACTAATACCAATAATATCTGACTATTAGAAAAGTTTTTGTATCCATACCAAACATATGTTGTATCAGTCTTTCGCATTATCGCCTTAAATTATGCTAGACGTACTATTATATTAAATAATTATAATATAATACAATTATATTTTCTTTTCTTATGTCTGTAAATTTAGTTTTTGCTGATCATAATACTTCAGCGGTTCTAAGTTATATTCTAATAAACGGTACCAGGAACTGGCACATACTTTCTCACAAACATATTTAAATTATTAAACAGATTCACTGTGACTTCATAATTGTAGGTGGGGTAGGAGAGGTGACTTATTAAAGTAGGAGATTAACTAATACATATTATTATTATTATCTAGAGAGAAAACTATTCGATCGATTTCGAAAAAAATTGCAAAAAACACGTCAATTAGGCCTGTATAGATGCACGAAACAAGGTTTTGAAACATTTTGAAAAACTACCCTCTATATGGCCAAAAAACCAAAAAAATCAGTTATTATTATTATTATTATTAGCTAAATGAGAATTTTTAGAAAGATGCGGTATTTTGCATAATGTAGGGTACATTAAAGGCTACAAATAAGTCAAATGTTATCAAAATCATTGAAGCCTTTATTTTATAAAAAAAAAATAACAACTGTTTTTTTTTTGTTTTTTTTTGCAAAAAAGGGGATTGTTTTTCAAAAATTTTCGAAAAATTTTTCGTGCATCTATAGGCCTACTTGACATGTCTGGTGCAAATTTGTTTGAAATCAATCGAATTGTTTTCGCTCTAGCTTCGTATACATACAGACAGACATTTTGTAAAAACCACATTTTTGGACTCAGGGGTTCATTTGATCGTTTTACATTCTCACTACACTATAGTATAGAGAAAGTATAGTGATCGCAAAAAAAAGATGTTGAGATTTTTGTGGAAATATCCGTTTTGGGTCAAGCTGTGTCAAAAAAAGTGGTTTTTACAAAATGTCTGTCTGTATGTCTGTATGCATATAAATCTAGAGAGAAAACTATTCCATCGATTTCAAACAAATTTGCAAAAGACATGTCAATTAAGCCTGTATAGATGCACGAATAAAGGTCTTAAAATTTTTTTAAAAACAACCCTTTTTTCCAAAAAATCAGTTATTATTTTTTTTATAAAAAATAAGCTATAACGATTTTGATAAAATGTAGCTTAATTGTACCCCTTAATATACCCCCACCATATTCAAAAAACCACATCTTTCTATAAATTCTCGTTCAGCTAATAATAATAAATCTTATTTTTGGGAGTTTTGGCCGAAAATTTGGTTATTTTTCTAAATTTTTCAAAACCTTTTTTGTGCATTTATACAGGCCTAATTGACGTGTTTGGTGCAAATTTCTTCGAAATCAATCGAATAGTTTTCTCTCTAGCTAATAATAATAATATGTAATAGTTAATCTCCTACTTTAATATCACCTCTCCTACCCCTCCTACAAAATTATGAAGTCACAGTGAATCTGTTTAATAATTTAAATATGTTTGTGAGAACGTATGGGGAATGTGCCAGTTCCTGGTACCGTTTATTTATATATAAATTTCTCACAAAGCAATTAATTGTAAGAAATAAAATAATAATTATTAAATAACGTTAATATATTTCGATTAGCGATTGAATTATTTATGTGTTACTGAAAATAACAGTTTGTAGGTGAAAACACTTTGTTAAATAGAGTAGTAATTTATCTCTACATTTTTTTACAGATCGTTTCTTATAAAAGAGTTAAGCTACCTTAGAGAAAACACTTGGCAGCTGCTTTAAATTGAACTTATGTCAAAGTGTACACATTTTAATTACGTAAAGACTCACGGGCACTTGTCAAAAAAGGAAACATTAATTGGGTCTGTTAAAAAAAGTATACAAAAATAGTTAGTTCCCACAACTGTTACATTATAAAGGCATCCTGCATGCCATATTTAAGACAAAGAAAATTTTTACTTAAAACTAATTATTGCAGATCATCTACTTTGATACAAAATATTGTCTTGGTTCATGCGTGCACATTACTAAGATGTTACATTTTTCAACATCAGTTCTGAACCACGACTGTAAGTTAATATGCAGACTGTTGTTAAATTCATTAAAGTTAAACTATATACAGTGTGTCCCACTTCTTTCATGGCTTGTACCGCTGGTAAAACTAATGGAAAAAGTACATTTAGACATAGATTTATAAAAAAATATTTTACCAATCAATTTTATTTACTAAATAGTTTATATCTCTAAAATAGATTTCAGATACTAGGCTTACGCACGGTTTAGTACTTCGGTCACCTATTTGTGAACTGCGGTATTGCTAATCCTCTAATAAAGGAAATTAGTACATAGATATACGGTTTGTTTTAATAACTAATTGATGGGGAGAAACTAAAGCCTGCATATATGGCGAAACTTAATCCTTATCAGTAACTGTATTTACAGAAGGCTTTGGAAATGTCGTGGAGAAGCATAACTTACTCTAGTATCTTTGGGGGTAAATACGATGTGGTTATACTTAAACTAAGCATTGGGTAATCAAAGGAATGGAGATTAGTTCCTCTGGTAAGTGGTATTTTACGAATACCTTTCAAAATTAGTTGGATCCAGTTTTAAATAGATTTAAGAATATATTAAAATTTGTAATATATTGGCAAAGATGTACAATATATCACTGCAATTCTTTATCTTAAAAAGGTGTAACGGGAATTTTAATGAATTTAATGCAATTACATACAAATATTTTCTAAAATAAAATATCTTCTAATACCATTATAATCTATATACTTTAAAAATTCCTGCTTTTTATTCACTCACTTCCTAAAGTTAATACTTAACCGATTTTGATGATTTTTTTTATTTAAGAGATAATTTCAAGTTGTAAGTCACTGTGAAGTTATTTGATTTACACTTTTATTTTGGTTACAATCCGAGTTTTAAAAATTGCATCAGTATGCTACAACTAATTTAATAGGAAATGATTGGTTCTAAACAGCTTATAACCTAATTGAGTTTCAAATAAAAAAGTTATAAACTTTACTCGTCCCGTCAACAGATGATTTAGGTTATGTTATTGTTGATGTGTTTTAGGTCTAATATGTTGCTGTGTAAGTTGGTCTGTAAATTAATTAAACTATGAAGTTTTGTTTAGGCTTTTTATTTTTGTCATCCCTGATAAGTGAATCGAGAATTTTATAACTTTTAATAAATCAAAAAGGCGAAAAACAAGTTGCGACCACAGGAGATACTTCTATATTCTTAAGGGACAGGCCTA
Organism: Philaenus spumarius; assembly: GCA_018207615.1. Classification (NCBI taxonomy): domain Eukaryota; kingdom Metazoa; phylum Arthropoda; class Insecta; order Hemiptera; family Aphrophoridae; genus Philaenus; species Philaenus spumarius. Next base: position 230,301 of record JAGFPH010001696.1, read on the forward strand.
GTAAAACAGAAAGCAACCTGCGACTCCAGCGTAGCGGCGGTAGGTTAAGAGGGCATAGCTCATCCTAAATCCATTTAAAACCCGCAACTGTTGAAATAGCGAATTTAATTTAATACCAAACTCTTGGGGACAAAATTCTTCATCCGAATGGCTTGGTAATTTTTCGCTATTTTTTTTTTTTTTTTAACGTCCTGTTGTTTTGCATTTAAGGCTAATGAAGACGGGACCTACAGTTTTACGTGGAATCCGAACCACAGCCAACGATGTCTGTTAAGAAACCATTTAGAAAATTATTCTGGGTCAATGGGAATTGAACCCGGAACTTTTCCATTGATGGTTGCCATGACGATTGACGCATTAACAACCACGGCCACCGTGGCTCATTTTTCGCTATAATTAATAGTTACAACGTAAACAAATATTTAAAATCACCCTTTAGCGGCGGTAGGTTAAACGGAAATTGCTCAGCCTAAATCCATTTAAAACCCGTAATTGTTCAAATAGCGTTAAAAAAAATACCAAACTCTTGGGGACGAAATTCTTCATGCGAATGGCTTGATAGTTTTTTGCCATAATTTTAATAGTGTTGGCAACATAAATATTAAAGTGATACCACTTCGTTTTTTGAAGTGATAACTTCTATTGGCCCGTTGGGCACTTTCGACTTGGCTATGTTTTCGAAATTTCGCGTCACGCCAGATTTCTCGCGAGATCTTGCATCACGCCAGATTTCCCGCGAGATCTCGCGTCACGCCAGATTTCTCGCGAGATCTTGCATCACGCCAGATTTCCCGCGAGATCTCGCATCACGCCAGATTTCTCGCGAGATCTCGCGTCACGCTTTTGTTTAGACACAAGTCAGATCGTGGAGAGGGAATATTATTAATACATTATTTACATTTATTAGCATAGCAATCAAATTAACACATAAGAATTAGTTAATATAATATAACAGCTGATTTCACCCATTATCTGTAATTCTTAAACAAAACCCAGCGTAGATTATATTTTGGGGTTATGTTTACAACTTCAACCATTAAAATTTCTTGTGATGTTAATTTTCTTATATATTAGTTATACAACTAATGTAGGCTTCTATAACTATAAGTTATATTTGCTTCTACACGTTATAAGATTTGCTTTGGGGTTATAAACTGTATATAAAACTAACCTTTGATCATCAATATATTCGTTTATACAAATTTAAAGAAGGATACCTACTGTTTAACTTCGCAAACATTCGTACATCTTTGTATAACATATTTGATTATTAATTTCTTTACTGTAATATTAACAACTTCTAAATCATTTGATCTATCAATATGAAATAAAAGGTAACTAAAAGATAATATTTTTACCTTTCTTTAAATATATAATAACGGATATAAATAAACAATTTGAACAAATAGGCCTACAGTTTTATAATCCTTATAATTGTACACATTTACCGAGTTAAAAATCCCCGTAGTCATAGAAGTTATCACTTCCAACGTGTGGTCTTAAGCACACCCAGTTAATTTTTTTTTTAAACAATGTTTTAAATTGTTAATAAATATTAAACAAAATGTTTTTCTTAGTTTTGGAAAAACCATTTGCATGCATATTGGCCATAACTTTCAAATAACATATCGTTCATAATTATCCAATCAAAAATAAAGGAAAAATTTGGATTTTAATTTAACATTGGTCTAATGGAGTGTCAGCCAACATGGCCGACAGCTAGAGCCGACCCTTAAATCAAGTTACAACAAATACATTGTTCTTTTGAGTTGGGTAAGATTTTTTTTTTGTACAGTGACAAATATTTCTATTAATAATTTTGTTTGTCAAATTATTTAACAAGTTTTTTAAATACTGTTATATTTTTAATTGAATTCCTTTAATACTGGGACGCCATCACTATATATGAGGGAAAATTAGCTTGGTTGTTATTTTATCACTTCCTTTGATACAGGTTAATTAAACAATTCTCATTGGACTAATTCTAATAACACGTATCTTATAAATATTCACTTTTGAGATTTTTATTGATAACATTGGAAATTATAGTCTGACATCTAATTTAAATACCCTGTAGTCCTAATGATGAGGGATATATTTTTTCTTTTGGGTAAATTTGATCATTTAGCATATTTTCTACAGCTTCGTTCCGCGTGGTATAGCAGTACAACCTTCAATTACCTTGTTCCAAGTTACGTGCTATTAGCATAAACTTAGAATTAAACCCAAATTCTTAAAATTATGATAATCGTATATACCAAGGAACAATGTGCTTTTAAAATTTATTGAAAACAACAATTTTCAAAGTGTTGATTATTATAAACAAAACACAAAATACCACTCAGGTTGTTAGTAACTTTTTAGTTTACAGGACTTTATAACATCGAGTTTACGAATGACCAGGTACATTCTTTTACTTTCCATGTATACATTTTTCGTATTAACACGTTCACTGCTAAGGGACGCACATGTGAGCTTGACACTGAACACTATGAGAAGCGGCCGAGTTCATTTCGTTCAAAACTCGATGCATTGCGTGCTTCGCACGCCAACCCCCCCTATTGGGAGATCAATGCACAGTGCATTGAGTGCTTCGAACCCCAATTTTAAGCCTATGAGCTATGGACCCACTTGTGCGTTCGCTTTAAAATATTAGTGATTATTACGTAGAAAGCTTAAAAAAAAAAAAAAAATAAAAATAAAGTAATTTCTACTCATTTAGACTATAAATATAAAAAAATAAATGTCGGCTCCTAGCATAAGAAATATGATATTTGCGTAGCAGTGAACGTGTTAAAATACAGTACTATATTAGCACAAATTGATATTCCATTTTTGCTCACGAATTAGCGGTTCAATCAAACTTTCATAAGTACGTCAACTAATCCAACATTAATTTAAGTTAATCTTACGTTATTAATCCATCGCGATTTCGGTAATTCGACCAACATTAGGAAAACATAAAGAAAAAATTGAAAAACTCAATACTAACGTAACAAGAAAGTTTCACTAATTTTCGAGATGGTAAAGATAATACAGCTCAAGAAAATGTGGATACGATCGAGTACGTGTAGTCTGGCCGAAAGCAATAGATTAATAAGGTAAAATGAACTTAAAGTTGGATTAACTAGCGTACAAATACAAGTTTGATTAGTGTTTTACAGAAATAGTAGTAAACGGTTTTAAACAAGTTTATGAATAGTTATTTTTATGTCTGGAAACAAAACAGTGATCGTTGGTCAGGATTAGCTTCAGTTGTCGAATCTAAAATTTAAAACTGATATCTTTGAAGTTAGGGCAAAAGGGCTTAAATCAGAAATTGTTAACGAACTCTTATTGTACGAATAAAATATATATTGTTTGTGATTTCAATGGTTATGCGGTAAAACTTCAATGGTAAAGAAGTCGAAGTGAAACAAAATTTTTGTGGTTTTCCTTGATTAAATATATATATATATAATATTTAATATCCATACATAAATATCTTATGAAAATTATACGAATCATCCCAAGCCGGATACCAGGAAACTAGTCATATCCCGTCAGCTTGGAAGTGAGCCAACCACCGTTTCCTTTACTTCCGCCCTCCTACCCTAAAACCTCAGATATGAAAAGTTACCAAAATTCGAAAGTTACCAAAGTTACCTGGTCTAGCCGAGATTCGAACCCAGTATCTTCTGATCAGGAAGATTCCACGCTATCCACTCAGCTTAGCTTGTCGATAAGATAGCAAGGAAACAACACTTGAATTACGTGCTGCCATATTGCCTATCTCGCCCCTTCTCTTCTCGCGTATAATGTATACTGCAATGCAAGCCATGGGTTTGTCAAAACTTTGAGTGCTTCTACTGTATTGTTAAAAATTTTCGACTTAAGCCGTTTTGCCATAACTTAAAAGATATATAAACTAAGTTACTGTTCAGTTTTTTTTCTAAATCAAAACGAATGTCATTGATTATTTTTCTGTTTTTCCGATCTCTAATACAAACACGTAATAAACAGGAAACATATTATATATATTATATATACAACATATTATTTGTAGATGCTTACTTTGATGAATTGAATTTTACCCAAGAAATATACCGAAATTTCATTTTTAATATTGCAGATATTTTGTCAATAATTTCACTGCTCAACTTCCATTATTAAAAACTCCCGAGAGTATTACAAAATATTCAAAATACATTAACAAAGATAATTAATGAAATATAAATAGTTACAGTTAATTGTAACCGTCCCGATTTGACAATTTATCTCCTGTAATCTCATGGCAATGGTAAGTTCCCTGAATTAATTCAAATAATGCAAATGACGTAATGATCGGGAGACTGCATTAGAGAAATGGACGTTCCCCGAGGACGAAACTCAATCCCGATCTGAGGATTTTGTGTAATTGAATGTATCGTTTATGCCAGCGTGTATGCCGGGACGAAATACAAATAGATAAATTTATTCCGATTCTGAACTTGTTTATATAAAAGAAAGCAAATGACTCGAAATGAACTAAACAGTTGTCACTATATAGTTTGTTATAAGTGTATAAATATCACATCCTTTACTGGATGTGATAAACATATTTCCTCCGTGTCTTTATTAACATGTATTTTCTGCTTCAATAATACTAGGGTGGAAAGAACAACTTATTATCCGGGACTCGGAAAAGTGTATACTAAAAAAGCATTGAGTTTACTTTGTAGCCCCGCTGGATGGTTTTGTAGAGGGGCATTTTTCGGCCCGCTAAATTATATGTTAGTAAAACCTCTGTTGAAAAAACAATGCAGCAATGAACTTCCATGTCTGTGTCTTAGTGGCATATATTGAATTGTTTTTGTAAATACAAATGTCAATGTTTTAATGAAGTTTCTTCCATAATAAAATGCAAGTTGTTTATTAAGACTGTAGCATGAGTGAAAATTTAATGTGTCTAACGGGAAGAAATTAGGTCTTAGACATCCACAAGAAAGTGCAATATTTCCTTTCGAGGTGAAGAAGTGATACTGAGCCTTATGAATAAAAGTGAAGCTAATGCTTTAAAGTAAAAGTTAGAAGTAAAAGGTTTTGTTTCAACCAAAAGTTAGGAGTAAAAGCATTTCCTTCCTTAAACATGAATAATGTTTACCTTTTCCTTGTGAGCAAATCCTTCAATCTGGAAGTAAATGGATGAAACAGTTGACATGTAAAAGAGAAAGAAAACCAGCAGTTTATTATTGATTGCAGTCCTATTAACAGAACTTATAAGTTATACATTTATAAAATGCATATATCTTTTGATGTATATATTCGATTTTAAATATTAAAAAAGATTTGGATTCGCAATAAAATTCTCTATAACTTATTATATTAATAACCCAATACATAATTAAAATAAATGTCAAATAATACAAAATTAAAAAAAAATTGTTCACCATTTGTCGAATTTAAAATAGTAATTTTATTTTTACAGGCCTAATCAGTAAAGGTATTAAAATTTGTTGTGACAACCTGATTTTTTTAAATTATTATCATAGATATGTTTTCTATATGTAATTCAAATTTTATTAAAATCGGTTAAATATTTTTAAAGTTACCGTATTCAATTTTTACTGACGACATGAACAAACAATTTTTCACCGAATAAAGATATCGGAAAGTAATTTTTATAGGCCTAATCAGTAAAGGTATTAAAATTTGTTGAAACAACCTGATTTTTTAATATTATTATTAAAGATATGTTTTCTATGTGTGGTTCAAGTTTTATTAAAATCAGTTAAATCTTATTAAAGTTATTAAATTTTTACATTAGGCTCCATGAGAAGCTTATGAAGCTTATGAGAACTATTTTTGGAATGTTTTCAATCTTGGCACAACACAATCTCATTTTAAGCTGGCCAAAACATCGCTCTATAACTACTCTTTCTTTTTTAAACAGATTGTTTTCTTTCACTGTGGTTGTTAGGATTTTCGTATGGTGTCATGACCTACGGTTCTGTACCACATCCATCAAGAAGAAAAGCATTTTCAGTTGAAAGTAAACTTTGCCTGATTACAGAATTCTTCCAAATCCTAGCGTCGTGTGAACGGACCCAGACCAACTTACATCCACACTTGTAAACATTTCCCGGGCATCACATGTCATTTGTACCTTTAATGTAGGTTTACATTTACGGTTAATATATTCATCTCCATGGATTGTAGGTTTTTTAATGCCAATGTGCTTACAATCAATTACACAGATAGCAGTAGGAAACTAGTACTTAATTAGCCATAACAATTTTGCGTTTAGTATTGCATAAGGTGAAGTAGGAAATGTTATCCAGTCGTTTGTTTGTTCATTTATGCTACTAATAACATGTTTCACAGTTTTTGACACTGGACTGTTCCACGCCTAACTCCTCACCGACACCCTTTTGGTATCCCGGATCATCTAAGTAACGCAAACATATATTTTCATTCTTTGTGATAGAGAGAGAGAGCACCACCTTGAGTTTCATCACTATTTCCTAGAAAAATGCCCGTTAACCACATTTTCTTCTTCAAACCTATACGAGCTCTTGAAATCTCCTGTTAATGGAGAAGAACGAGGTTTGTAATGTTTAACACATCGCACTTGAATTAAATCTGCCATGATGGCAAAAACAAACAAATACAACCTTTTACTTAACTGATAATTCGGTGACTGACTATATGCATCAGTTCTGAAGGATTTACTTTACATTTGAAGTAACAGATAAGTTTTATTCATATCCATTTGCTACTTTTGAAGTAAATGGATCAACCAAACAAGGATTTGCTCTTACCTCGAAGTAAAAGGTATTGCTTTATATTTTTAATCATACAAGTAGAAGGAGTTGCTTTAAAAACTACAAATAAAAGGTTTTGCTTCTTTTTATTCATAAGGCTCACTATCCGTTCACTGCTACGCAAATTTCTTATTTCCTACGCTAGGAGCTAAATTTTTATTTTTTATATTTAGAGTCTAAATGAGTATAAATTGTTTTATTTTTTAACCTTTATACGTAATAATCACTAATATTTTAAAGCGGACGCACATGTACGTCAATAGCATATAGGCCTAAAATTGGCGTGTGAAGCACGCAATGCATTGTGTATTGAAAATATTCCCAATACAAAGGTTAGCGTGCGAAGCACGCAATACTCTGTGTATTGAAAATACTCACAATACGGGGATTGGAATGTGAAGCACGCAATGCACTGTGTATTGAAAATACTCCCAGTACGAGGGTTGGTGTGTGAAGCACGCAATGCATTGTGTATTAAAAATACTCTTAATACTGGAATTTGCGAGCGAAGCACGCAATGCACTGTGTATTGAAAATACTCCCAATACAGGGTTTGGCGTGCGAAAACGCAATGCACTGTATATTAAAAATACTCCCAATACAAAGGTTAGCGTGCGAAGCACGCAATACATTGTGTATTGAAAATACTCACAATACGGGGATTGGTATGTGAAGCACGCAATGCACCGTGTATTGAAAATACCCCAAATACGAGAGTTGGTGTGTGAAGCACGCAATGCATTGTGTATTGAAAATACTCCCAATACGGGGATTGGCGTGCGAAGCACGAAATGCATTGTATATTGAAGATACGAGGATTGGTGTGCGAAGCACGCAATGCACTGTGTTTCAGCCGCTTCTCATAGTGTTCAGTCTCAAGCTCACATGTGCGTCTTTAGCAGTGAACGTGTAAGGACATAACTATTTCGTATTATTGAAAATCTATTGAAATCGGAGGAACCACGTTGCATTTAAGGGCGAGTTCGCACGTGCTTTCCCTATTACTTCAATACCGACTAGTTGATCACCATATTCAAACAAGTCTATAAACATTGTATTTATGGTACACAATAAAGTACCTCAATCTATAGAAAACAAGCATAAATCCTTGTTTAGGTTGACGCAAACATTTTTGATTAAATAGGAATACAAAATTAACCATGGGTAAAACCAATAAGTAAGTTTGCGGTTCAAAATATTGATGATTTTGTTCTCAAAACATGTTCAGTATTTTAATAAGCAATTTTGGTGTTAAGTCACATTTAATTATTATAACGAATAAATTACGTTAAAAGGTCCGTCCTGTGATTTCAAATAAATTTCTTTGTTTTTGTATTACATGTTTCGAAGCCGTATCTTCATCATCAAAGATACTTATTTGTTCGCTAATACTGTAGAAGTCGTCATACATTAAACGATTTGAAAAACGAAACACTTACAATAACACAAAAGTTCTACGGTGTGAACGAACAAAGAAGTATCTGATGATAAAGACACGGCTTCGATACATGTTTACAGTTCTATCATGGTTATAAATATTTGAATTGTCACAATAAAAGGATTGTTACGCGCCTCAATAATAAATTGGTCTTACTCAATGTTCACATCAGTCTTTGCTAGTTTCAAATTCACTTGTTCAGTTATTAGGCTCCTATATAACTATTGTGTTGCATTAAAATTCACTCAGGCAATTTGCAAAAACAGTATCATAGCGAGTTTTTATTTGTATGTTTTAAAGTAGATTTTTACTATCATAAAATAAGTTTTTAAGTTTGTCCTTAAACTCAACCTTTATTTAACTAATCATTTTTCAAATACAAAACAAATTAATAAAACCCCACAGCCGTTCCTTGCTATAAAAGTTCAAGTAAGTATTTTAGGTTTACAGTTTTAAGTATTTTCGTCCCGGTACCTATTTTTCAAAGAAGAAGGAAACACCTAATAATTTCATGAGCTAACAGTCAACACAAAAAGTCTTCAAGCAACCATTCCTGGGCCATATTGAAAGAAAGCGAAAGTGTCGGGCAGTAAATCTGTGTGTGATAAAAGTGTGTGATAATGTAAGACAGATCTCGGGGAGTAAGTATATTTAAATTGAGAGACGAAAACAAATATCAGCACTTTAATCTTAGACCTACATTAGATGTATTTAGTTTTATTGGGACTGAGCCATTAGGACTAGCTGCTAGACCAATAGTTGTTAAGCATCGGGGACGGTTTCACAATTCAACAGTAAAAATTTAAACCAAGTTTTGTTAACTCGTAATTACACAGTAAATGGTAAATTGATGCGTTAGATAAATTCACTCTTTAATTGCTATAAATTGATTTGTTTAGGTAGCCTGGAGGGCTTATTTTGAGTTTTGGGTAACGTTATAATTGTTGATGGATTTAATTGTTGTTAAATGGAGCCCGATGCGAGGCTATGCATTGATGGGAGTAAAGTATTGAAATAGTATTTAGTAAATTGTAGATTCAGTTGTAACAGAAATTTTATGAATATATTTAGATTTTTAAACCCATACTAGTGGCTTGTAGGGGCAATAGCCCCTATATATAGGCTATATTTCTAGGAGCAATGCCTCTTCGTGATGGCCTACCTTTGCGAGGTGGTCTTCCAGCGTTATTCGTTACAGTAAAAAAGTACAGTTGAAATAATTTCATAATGTGTTTAATCATACAGCCTAAGCTTTGATTTTAATTTTCACTTTGAAACAAAAACACAGCTACAATAACAAAACACACCACAAAACTGCACATTCAGGTGTTGTTGTGATAGCTGAATTTTCCAATTTAAATACAATCACCTGTTTTTAACACTAAAATCACTTTATTTACACCTATATATTCCCATGCTATTTAAAGGGAGTTATTATATACAATCACCTGTTTTTAACACTAAATTCACCTGATTTACACCTACATATTCCCATGCTTTTTAAATAGTAATTATTTTATTCCGTAACAAATTTTCTTGACAATTAATAAAAATGAATATTTTCCACCAAAACGTCATGCCCAGACCTCTAAAATGAGACCTATCCCAGCTTTCTACGACCTACCGTTCGCTCACAATTTCATTTTCAAATTTGGGGGCTTACGGAATTAGATATATCGATGTCTCTGTAATTATTAATACAGAGTCTCTGGAGTAACCTCACAAGCCAAGAGAAGCGTACCCTAGCTGAGTGATTCTAGTGGAGCCAATTGAAGAGGTACGTGTTTAAAAGTTACATATATTTTTTAATTCAAAATTTAAATCAAAGTCTATTAGCAAATGGTTTTAATTAAATGCCAGAGGCAATCCCTAGCCTGATTAATCAACAAACTGTTGGTTGCCCGACAGATTCAGGTCAATCACCACAGAGGCTTAGTAACACCAATCGTATTAATGTCTCTGAAATTGATGCACCCTTAAATGTTCTGGTTCTATAAAGACAGAAGTTTGTACCCAGTTTAGAATGCGTTTATAAGGGAGGATTCAGAAGGACATTGCTTAAGTTTATTTAAAACTAGAGAACCTTGCTCACTAACCTAAGCAGCGACAACCTAAGTAAATGAAAACAAATTATTGTATATTCTTCTATTCTACGATTGTTCAGGACAGAGGCACTTGGATTGGGGTAGAATAATATGGGTACCGTAACCCTGACGCATGCGCAATAGGGAATGAAAGGAATATGATGTAATAGAGAGATTGTAGTTGTTAGACTAACATCTCTTTTACGTCAGTTAAACATTTTTGCAAACAATTAATTCTTTATTTAAAACCTAGAATATAAATGTCGTATTCATTAAAAGTTGACTTTAAAAAACAGTAAAACTTCTACCCATTTGAACTAATATGCTTTATAATGTCCATAGTAAACACAAACCTTGCCAAAGTAACATTAAACAACATTTCCCTGTTTGTATAAGTTTTAATTATATAAAGTGTTAATAGCTGCCATGGTTGTAAATATTACTTTAGCTAATTATGTAATGTACTAAGTAAGGATAACTTTAGACATCTGCAATGTCTCCATTACTACTATGATTGTCATCCTTAAAACGGGTATTTAGTGATAACATGTCATACAATCAACGAAGGAGTTTAATATAAATTTATATACATAAGCAAAAGTTAATGTTAGTAAGTTTAAATAAAACTGTCATTAGATTGTTTGTGCTCTACAAGATTTTACGTATATTATTATATAAATACATGATACTTTAGAGGTTTTCTTTCTAAAATTTTAACTAAAACCAATCTATTTGACTCGTATCAAACATTATAAATTAAGTCCTGATGTAGGCTATATATAGGATTCTGAAAAATCATGTCAATTTATTAAACAGGGTTAAGGAATGTAGCGTTAAATGCAAGAACTCATACATTATCATGTTGTTTGCGTGTATCTTATAGCTTATTCTGTTTACAATGTTATATCTACTCAATATATTCTTCAGACATCAAAGTATTCTATCTGCTCCAGATACTTTTCAAACATCGTATTCTATCTACTCGAGATACTCTTTAAACAGCATATTCTATCATATATAGATACTCTTGAAACAGCATATTATATCATCTATAGATACTCTTTAAACAGCATATTTTATCATCTATAGATACTTTTGAAACAGCATATTCTATCATCTATAGATACTCTTTAAACAGCATATACTATCATCTATAGATACTCATTAAACAG
>JAGFPH010001697.1:0-11660 GCA_018207615.1 Philaenus spumarius
GACAAAATGTTTTAACAAGATCAGAAGTTTTAAACTTATTTACTTTCATAGAGACGATATTTTGTATATGAGAGAGAGAGGCAGTTTAGAACATGACAATTAAATAAAACATTTTAAATTTAGAACACTCACAGATTTTAAACAAACTTATACACACTTCTAAAACTACAAACAAACCATTTATAAAATAAAACACCAAGGCTACATACCATCAACAACCGTACTTTAAAAAATGAGTTACTTTCGTTTTATATTTTTATTTTTTCTTGTGACTAACTGCAGTCAACTATGGAAAACTAAGATCCAACCAAGTTGGTAAATTAAACAGATAACAAGACGATTGATTTTTTTTTGTAGTCCAATAAAAGGTCTTGTCATCATCCCTTGGAGCATAAAGCATACAATGCTCCTAAACATAACAACAAAATTTTATTCAGCTGATAAGAATTAAAGGTAAAATTGTAAGAATTGTTTTAATGTACATGACATTTGAAAATATATATATATATATATATATGTTTTGTGAAGGTGTTGTAATTAGTAATTTGTAAGTTCGATTCAACGCCATGAGGGGTGACAATCCTCTTAAAAGGTGCAGCTAATCTGCTCTGTGGCTAGGGAGAGATGATCGAATTTGGGTATCTTATTAGGAAAGGCAGTTCTAGGGAAATTTGATCAGGAAATGGTAGCAAGACCCTGGAAGACAGGCAGAAAGCCTATTGTATCAGCCTTATTCCAACAAAACATTTAATCATCCCATAAATTACTATATTTATTTTTTCAGCTGTTTCAGCCCTGCCGATGACAGTACTTCTAGTATTAATAGATTCTATATATTACGGATACTTCACCTTGCATGAGTTTATTGGAGGATATTTACAACTGGAATCAAACTTTGTTGTAACTCCTTATAACTTTATCCAGTATAATGCTTACACAGAGAACTTGGCAAACCATGGGTTACATCCTCGCATTACACACTTGTTAGTCAATGTACCTCTTCTTTACAATGCTCTAGGCATAGCAGGACTTCTTGGCTTCCTGAGCATTGTCTACAGGTATATATAATTCATATTTTTTCAAATTAATTTCATTATAATTTATAGACTGATTGACATAGTAATGAGTATTCAAATAACAATGTCTTCCTCTTCCAATCACCATCATCCCACACACACCACCATATCATTACACGAACAAGAGTTACATATTTCAGCCTATTTTTTATATTTACGGAGTAGATTTAGAAATAACTAAAAGTAATTTGTTCTTTAAAGAATATAGTTTAAGTCTAGTTATACCTTGAATTATGTGTGAGACTAGGGAAAAGTCAATCCAAATTAATTCAATTCCCATTTCAGTAGTAACCAGTTCCTCAAACTTCCTATAATGATATCAAATCTCATTGGTCATACGATTACCTATTGCCATTTAATATTTTTAGCCAAATAACAATACAAAGAAAACGTAAACAAACCAACTTGGCCTAGGCCTGTATTAACCAAATCACAATAAATAATACTACACCTTATTTAACACCTAAGTAACATTCCACAAAATTAATAAATAATAAGTATTGACATAACTTTTTCTATTATATTTATCCATTGGAAAAGACCAGAAATACATTTAAAAACATAAAGAATCTGAATTAGGTTATGCCAAATGTTAAACTCTATGTCGGCCATCTAATTTCACAATCCATATGATTCGTATGAAAATACGATTCAAAGCAATGTAATGGACAAATCTAAAGATAGACAATAGAATATAATATAAATATGTTTAACTTAAATAACTGTTCGTTGAAGTAATATTAATTACTGTCAAAAATGTTAAAATCTAATTATAAGATGATTTAAATGTAATAGCCTAGTTCGCATAGAATAAAAACAAGTCAGCTGTTTGCATAGTAAGTTAAGAACCAAGACCCACTTGATACTAAAGTCGCAATAAATAAATAATTCTAATTTTTAATAAAATTTTTGTAGTTTAAACCAACCTGGCATGAAACTAAAAAGAAAAAAGTGATTCACAAAATAAATACACATATTACATGCGTTAATGCAAGATTTATACAAGAAACACAAAAATAAAGAGGATTTATAGAAACTGAGTATGACAGACCAATCAGAGATTGGACCTACAACAAAGCTGTGCTAAGCTCAATATCAATGACCCTCCTAGGAGGCAATTGAAAAGAACTCAACTGCCGATTTTTAAAGGAGTTAACATTCATCCATCAAGATGTGATGATGTTTTAGTACTTCAATAATTTCGATTATTTTTAAAAGTTTAAGTGTTACCTAACATCAACGAATTATAAATATAACAGAACTTGGTATAGTTTGTATAACTTATCATTGACAATTCTACAAGCAATATGATTTAAATTACCTCATCAAACCAATAAACTTTGAACATTCTTAAACTACAACCATTTTTTTCGTGCATTTCAATTCAATTATTTTTTACTTTCAATTATGACTGAATGTGAGGATAGATAAAGATTATCCAACACTCGGTCGATAACCCCTTACCCGAGATTTGTTTAAAATAGGTTTATTATCATTACAATTGTCATTAATAAATAAGAACTCATAAATTGTATTAAGTAACTGAGCAAGGCCGATGGCAAATTAAGAGACTTGTATTTGAATCATATTTGACAGAGAACTTTGAATAACCCAACCATGTTAATTATATATATCTAAAGATTTGAATCTATAAACCTAATTCTTGGTATAATTAAATGAAGTATCAAATGTATTTTGTGTTTTTTTTATAGTTATATCTATTTATAGAGATAGATTATTAGTAGTATTATATTCCATCCTCCGTAAAGTTCTATAGATCTAGAAAACCATAATGCCTAAAATGTGTAACAATTCAAAATATACCACAAAATTATTAACAAGCCAAAAGAATCATACATTAATGTATTTCAACTAAACACGCATGAGTGCGAGAGAGACAGAAGATTGATAGTAAAAATCATTCAGAAACAATCCGATCGACGACATCTAGCGGACGGAATTGCAAGCAACAAATTAACAAGATTCTAAAACACCCGACTTTCGATAACGTTTTACGTAATTAATAATATTTCCAGACCTCGTATCCCTATCTTTCCTATATCAAAATTCATCTAAATTAATCAACCAATCCATCCAAATTATAAGATTAACTCCATCAACAAGCGTTCGACCGAAACTCACTTTTTTAATCCACTCGAAATCAGACCGGCATACTAAAATCTAGGCCATATCAGAAATACAATCATCGATCCTAAGAGAACCAAAATTCAAATAAAAAAATGAAGAACACCATTAGATAGAATGAAAGATTCTTCATCAAAAATGTCTTTGGCAAAATTTCATAGGAAATACCGTTAAGCCATAACAATCCATTGAAAGTCGACGAAACAACGGCTAAAGTTAGATAGAGGAAGACGACATGTTTATTAAGCCCCGCCCACAGTCATGTGACCGCTTGCAACGCGGAAAACACCAGTTTAAAAGCCAAATGTATAGTTTTAATTGTAAATAGTAGATGTTAGAAAATAATTTGTACAAGGAGCTATTTTTGGTATTTTTATGCAATTTTCTTATTTAATCAATTTCTTTTAATTTTATTATTCCATATTAGTTGTAAGACAAAATTATTTCAAAATTTAATCAAAACAACACCAAATAAATACACTACATTTTAAATTACATTTTTCTGTACAATAATCCAAACCCCAGAAGATACGAAATTCACCAGGCCTTATATACCCATTTCCTGAAGGCCCAAAGCAAGCCAGTTTTGATCCCAGGATTTTAATTGTTGAAGAGACGCCTAAGAAGCAAGACCTATGACCAACGCTCTCCAATAAATTGAAGATTATTAGTGTTCAAACTTTGTCTACGTTTAAATAAATAACTTACCTTAACTCAAGTGAAGTGTAATAATAATAAATAATCATTTAAAGTCCCATAACCAGAAGAAGAAGTTATAAACTGGGTGAGATCTATCCATAGGCCTATAAGTACTTACCTGAACTAACTCTATCTATATTTCAAACCATCCATCAGTGAAAACTTTAATATTACATATTTTGGAAAGACTTTGTAAAATACTTTTATAAGAAGAATTTGTTTGGACCATCAGTATAAATTTAACTTCGATATAATTCCCCTTTTTACACACCTACATACACATACATTATAACACATTGTACTATTTTCCTTCCTCCTTTTCAATTTTTATCTTTATCTAGAATAACTGTTTTTTTAATCATTACTTTTGTTTTCAATAAAATAATATTGGGAAAAGTCGGCACTGACCCCTTGAGATACTAAGAGTGTTATAAAGACTATAACGAACATTTGATTTGAATTAACTTGTTTTGTGAATAATTGTACATATATATATTAATTTTTTTCTTTCTTTCAATTAAAAAAGTATTAAAATTGTAAACCTATTTTGTGTTTTGAATTGCATTGGTAATTTAATAGTATTATAACTTAGTTCCACAACGTGGGCTATTAAATTTGATAATTTAACCAAAGTGGAGTGTAATAAATTTGGCGCCGCAACGTGAAGGCTTTTCCCAATCTTACCATAAATAACTCCTTATTTTAAATAGATATAGAATTGTATAGTAATAGTTGTTGTATATATATTGTTTAAGTTGTGATTTAAATTAATATGGAAAACCAGCCTACATATAACCTTAGGACTAACATCAGCCTAACTCAAAGGGCTCAAGAGTCAGAAGGCTTGCCTAATTTTCACTCGTCCCGCCGAAATGAAGACGTGATCGCGGATTCATTAGGCGAAACGATGGAAGGGTCGCGGATTCCCGATATAAGCAACCGCCGGATGGAAGACGTGTCTGTAGGAGAACGGAGTTTAAGGGAAGAAATGTTTACCGATCTTATAGGCGAACCAGAGCCGGATAATGTAAATGTTAGAGCAAGTCTTGAGCCAGATACAATAAATCCAACCGACAACGCAACCCCCTCTAGAACTTCAACCCCACCCTTAACGATTGAAGATATGTTTTTTAATATTAGCCAACAATTCCAATACCTAAACCAGCAAATATCTGGTACGAATCAAGAACTTAAACAAAAAATATTAGATACAAATCAAGAACTTAAACAACAAATTTTAAACACGAACCAACAAATATCTAGTACAAACCAAGAACTTAAACAACAAATTTTAGACATTAATAACAAATCCACCGAACAATTTAAACAAATTGATCAAAGAATTTTAGACGCCAATCAACAACTCAAACAGCAAAATTTAGAATTCAAACAACAATCCGAAAAACAAATTTCACAAGTAGTTACAGAAATGCGAACGCAATATGCTAATCTCAAAGAAGAGTTTACTTACGCACAACAACAAACCAAGGCCGAATTCAAATTACAAATTGATCAACATACAGAACATTTAAAATTACATGTTTCGGAAACACAAGAACAAACTAAAGAAGAATGCAAACAATTGGTTGAGAAAAACTACCGCGAAATTACTAATACCTTGCAGGAAGAAAGAGTTCGAATACAAAAAATTGAATTAGAGCAAAACCAACAAATTGACCGGATTGGACAACTCGTTTCAACCAATAATGATCGTGTTGAAAAGTTAGAAAAATTTGTAAAGGAAGACCAAACCCTATCCTCAAAAAACATCCATGTAGTTTGCGGAAGACAATTTGATGGGGCTGCTGATAATAATATACCTAAATTTTATGGGAGAGAACATAACCCCACAGAGATATTGAACAAAATAAAAAAGTTTCATGAGAGAAGGATGGCATTTAACCAGGGCAGCGATTCGAATATCCACCTAACCGACAATCTAGACATGTGTTTAGAGGGACATGCATCTAGATGGTTTAGCTTAATTAAAAATAACATCAACTGTTGGGAAGATTTTCAGGAATATTTTGAGAACAAATATTGGAGCCGAGAGATTCAGAGAGGCATTAAATATAAAATGGAGAAAGAGAAATTTAGACCATATGGAACACTGACCCGTGCCGAATACTTCACGGAGCGAGTTATCACGCTAAAGGCTATGAATCCACCCCTATCTGAGGATGAAATTGTTACCTGCCTAGCAGAACACTTCGAAGACATAATCCAAGACGCAAGGAGAGTCCAATGTATTAATGGAATAATGGACTTCATTTCGTTACTCCAAAGGGAAGACGTCAAAGATAGCCAGAATAGATCCCATCGAGAGCAACGCCCTATATCACCCCTGATGCGAAAAAATCCCTCTCAACCACGCGAAACACACTTCAGTCCCCGAACAACTTTCCAATTCACCCCTCCACCAAATTTCCAACCCTCAAAATATCGATTCCAACCCCCAAATAAAATTATCAAAATCCCCCATCACGTTTTTCACCCCCTCAATCACCCCGAAACCGAAATTTCAACCCCACATCTGTCCAACCCTACCGCAACAATTACCCCAATCCTTCAAGACCCCAATTCCAACCCCACAACACGCCTCGATATCAAAATTATCCGACCCCCGAACAAGCAAATGTCTGCCATGCAATAGCCGAACAAGTTAAACCCCCAACCCCACTTATTACATGCTCCTCAACGACAAATACGTCAAAAAACTAGAAAGCACAGTAAATGTCCCAGGCCTACAAAAAGATACAATTCATTCCCTCATACCCCAGAAAAAACAAAACGACATTATCCCTGTGCAACAAAAACATCTCGGAAATATTAGGCCAATCCAAGAAACTAAAATTAATCAAAACAACCCCTCTAATAAAATAAATTTCATTAGCACAATGTATTGTGATCGAGAGTTTTTACTCGAAGAAAATCAAACTGAAAAAAGTTTAAATACAAATATCAATCAAATTAAATGTCCTGAAATCACCATCCAAATCGGATCGACGAAAACCTTAGCTTTAATTGACACAGGATCAAACATAACCTGTCTGTCTCAACAATGGTTCATAGACAATAAAGATAAAATCGGAAAATATGAAGAACTGCCTACAACAAATATACAAATCCACACGGCTGTAGGAACAAAGACCCGCAGAGTATCTAGAATAATTATGATAAGAATGAAGATAGAAGGAGAAGAATTATATGTTAATATGTTAATTGTGCCGAATTTAATTAGAAACATAATATTAGGAATGGACTGGATAGTAAATACAGAGACGGAAATAAACTTTTATACGAAATATATAAATATGAAAATAAATGATAAGCGAATCGTTATAAAGTTTGAGGAGGCAAAGCAAGAAGGAATTCTATGTTATATTATTAAAGAAAACACACCTAATTATGATACAATGAATAAAAATGAAGAATACAACTATGTAAACAAAGATAATCAACAACGCGGCGCAAATAATCTTATCAATATTTTAGATGAACCCACTATAAACAGCACTTTAAAAGAAAATCTTAATCTAGGACCAGAACAAAAATTAGAGTTAACTAAATTATTACTAAATTATAAACATATTTTTTCGGACGCTCCAGGACTTTGCAATAAATACACCCATTCGATCCAAATTATAGAAGACAAAAATTTTAACCCTAGAACCGGCAGATCGCACGAAACGTGCGATCATGACAACACATTTGTAACGCGTGATTGTATTGAATATTTGACCCACTAAAAATCTTCCAATCTCAAAAAGACAAACACCATTGGAAAGGTAATGTTTCAAACTTTATTTTTTGTATTTACAATTTCTTTCTAAAACGTATATTTACATACGTAATCATCGTTGCAGTTTATTAGTTTTCTACAAATCAATCGGCGCCCGAAAATTCATACAAAACATAACGAAATAACTCAACTTTCGTCAATCTCTAAAACCCGCCCAGTAGGTTGTCTTAGTTAAACCTATGTACCAATGGATTCATCACAATTTCCCCTATCCAAAACTTTCATCCAATCAAAAATCAGACCAATAGTATTGAAGTTAGAAGGGGTTTTGTAGACCCTTGCAATTTTGCAGTTTTCCAACCAATAAACAGCGTTATTTATTTCACGTGAGATCTGTATGACCTCAATTGTTTTTTATAGATATTTTGGTATCTTTGTAAAGATAATTCTTCAAGCTAACTTCCCCTGTAAACCAAATTTGCTATATTTGAACAGTTTATTGTGTAGGACCGTGGGAAAGTGACTGATAATACGGTCTCACCTAACGTTCAAATCTGTAGCGTAACGGACTTTTTCAACATAGGGAGACATACGAGAATGCGCGCGCATCTTGTACAGACGAGAGTTTTCTATATTTTTCTAACTTTTGTTATTCAAATACTTCTAAGTCAAACACTTTTATGAAAAGATAATTTACAAGTATACAGTTCAGTTCTTTGATTTATTCTCTACACTTTGTTATAATAATATTTTATTTTTGGGCACAGCATATATTAGTAAATTACGTTTCTAACTTGGCATACTTTTGATAGCAGACTTGTAGTAAGAACATAAAATCTCGTGTTTTCAAAATAAGAAATTTGAAAATGTTAAATGTTTTTATACAGTTCTATTTAGAACTAAATTACGAAACTTTTTTACATTTATGGAAAAAATTACAAAAAAGTTTTACTACTTTTTATGTAGACTTAAAGTTGAACTTTTATTTTTCGTAACTGAACATTTTTTGTTTCTTGAGCTAATAACTTTCTAAATTTTACATCTATAATTTTTTTACTGGCATATACAAATTCTTTGAATCTTTCTCTACAAAAAAGCTACAGAACACTTTTGGATTGGGGTTCATTTACTATTTTTGGCGAATTTTTGAATAAATGCTTGCACACGCCAAAAAATCCATTTTCGTTAACATTGCCGGTTCTAGGGTTAAAAGCCAATTTTACCCGGTACCCCTGATGTACCAAGAAGCAGTAAATAAAGAAATAAAAAGGATGTTAGATTTACGAGTTATCGAACCATCACATAGCAGTTTTATCAACCCTATTATCCCCATAATTAAGAAGGATGGAGAAATACGCCTTTGTCTCGACGCAAGGAAGGCAAATGAAATCACTGTTCCCGATTATGAACAAAATCGGAGCATTAATGAATTATTAGCAAAAGGAGCAGATGGCAAGTGGTTAAGTACGATTGACCTCACCGCCTCCTACTGGCAAGTCCCGTTGGCAGAAGAATCACGAAAGTACACTGCTTTTCAGTTTAGAGGACATACCTATCAATATACCGTTACCCCATTTGGAATTTCCACATCGCAAGCCGCCTTAGTTCGTGCCTTAGACGAAGTTTTTGACGATTATATAGAATCGTTTACCATTATTTATATTGATGATATATGTGTCATTTCCCCCGATTTTCAAAGCCATTTATCCCATCTTTCATACATTTTCCAAAAATTAGCCGATGCCAACATGACAATAAAATTTTCTAAGTCCCTTTTCTGCCGAAATTCTGTCCCTTTTCTAGGCTATACGCTAACTTCAACTGGCCTACAAATGAACAACGACAAAATCAAACCTATACTCAATTTTCCAACCCCACGAACCCGCAAACAATTAAAATCTTTTCTTGGCTGCATAAATTATTACAATAAATTCTTAAATAAATATTCCGAAACCATACAACCCCTTCTGCGCCTAACTTCAAAGAAAATTAAATTTAATTGGACCCACTCAGATGATGAAACCTTTAACAAAATAAAAGCAATGTTCCTGCGCACCCAAATTTTACACCACCCTAATCCTCGACAACCCTTTTATTTACAAACCGACGCCTCAGACGTCGCCATTGGAGGACATCTTTATCAAATTAACGAAGAGGGAGAGAAGAAAGCAATTGTATTTTTATCTAGATCGTTACAAGCGACCGAACAACGGTACACCACTACCGAAAAGGAATTACTAGCTATAATATATTGTCTGCAAAAAACTAGATACATTACCTACGGGACAGATTTAACTATACTCACCGACAATCACGCCCTTACATTTTTAAGAACTTGTAAACTTCTAAGCGCTCGCTTGACGCGATGGATTCTAGCACTCCAAGACTACACTTTTAAAATACAACATTGTAAAGGAAGCGAAAATTGCACGGCCGATGCCCTAAGTCGAATACCTCCGACCGACGATATAAATTCCTCGGAAGATCAATCCAAATTAATTATGGCCTACATTGAAAGGACCCAAGACCCCCGTTTGTTAATCGAATTACGCAACATTTCCAGTCATCAACATGCAGATCCAAATTTATTCGAAATTATACAATCCCTCCAGGAATCAGAACAAATCGATAATAACATCATAGAAAATAAACCTTATAAAATATACGATAATATACTTTACCAGCAATTAAATTCAAGATGGCTAATCAATGTCCCTGAGAAGTTAATAAATAGATTAATCTGGGAATGCCATATTTACTATTTACATTGTGGCGCTAAAAAATGTTTCGACATTCTACGCGAAAATTTTATATTTAAAAACATGGGACGACGCATTCGCACGACACTCGCTACATGCGATATATGCCAAAAATGCAAAAGCAACCCCCACCCCTCTATAGGAGTATCTACAGGCATAACATGCACAGAGAAAAATTACCACCTTGCAGTCGACATTATAGGACCCCTTCCGACAAGTATTGGCAGAGTCAAATATATATTCATCGTCCTAGACATATTCACTAAATTCGTCAAACTATATACTATGAGATGCGCGAATACGAAAACTATTTTACAGAAGCTTACACAACTACATTTCCCTATATTCGGCATACCAAAAAATATACAGAGCGACAATGGTACGCAATTTCGAAGTCAAAAATGGAAAACTACCCTAGAAAACCTTGGAATTAAATTAATATTCAACCCGTACTACCACCCAAAAACTAATATGGCCGAGCGTCCAATACGCGAAGTCAAGAGGTGCCTACGAACATATTGTTCAAGAAAACACAAAAACTGGGCCAATTATATACCTGACATTAACGACATGCTCAACGAAGTCTATCACGAAACCACAGGATATACGCCTAATGAATTACAATTAGGAAAGAAAAATATACGATTTTGGGAGCCCTATTTAAATAACTGTTTCAACAATGATGTACCAACCGACGTAAAATTAATTCTGGCGAAAAAACGTATCCAAATTAAGCAAGAAAAACGAGCTAATAAACAAAATTCTAAATTAACACCTACAATTTTCGAAATTAATGATCTAGTATTAATCAAAAATTTTCCCCAATCTAATGCAGCAGAAGGAGAAACATATAAATTATTTGAACTATTTTATGGACCCTATAAAATATACAAGAGAATCGGTCAATCAACCTACTATGTCTGTGATTTAAATAATATTAATATTAAAGGTCCGTATCATGTCACGGCGCTGAAACACTACCAATGCATCGAATAGCATACAAAACACAACGTAAGACCAGCTGTTCTCAAATTGAGGTCAATGACCTACCTCCAACAGAAGAGCAATTTCCAATCATATGCCTACAGTAACAGCGGAAGACAAACTACTTAAATATATTTTTCATTGTTAGTTTTAGTTCCATGAAAACATTTATACAAATATTTTCAAGGAAAGTCACCAAGGGGATAATTGTAACAATTCAAAATATACCACAAAATTATTAACAAGCCAAAAGAA
>JAGFPH010001697.1:31660-54504 GCA_018207615.1 Philaenus spumarius
TTCTTTTACATATGTGTATGTTAGGACTGTTGAGTTTCAGGTTTGTACTCTGTTCGGTGCATCTAATATATTAATTCAAAAATAGGGACCTCTTCGTGGGTCACCCGGTATATCTAAAGATTTGAATCTATAAACCTAATTCTTGGTATAATTAAATGAAGTACGGTATCAAATGTATTTTGTGTTTTTTTTTATAGTTATATCTATTTATAGAGATAGATTATTAGTAGTATTATATTCCATCCTCCGTAAAGTTCTTTAGATCTAGAAAACCATAATGCCTAAAATAGTAAAATTTTGCAGACAGTTATTCCTTTCCTGTAGAAAAGGGTGCCCATGTGTATTCTTGTTTTGATTCACTCATTAGTTTATTAAAAATCAATCATTATTTGAAGCATTATTTCCTATTTGAACAATAAGTGAATAAAATAGCTATCATTTTAAATCTCATGATATTTTATTAAGCACATAATGGATCAGCTGTCAACAACAAAGCCTGATTCTATTATAGAACAGTTGATTATGTTAATCACTTTTAATAAGTATGGTACTTAAACAAAAATTATCCTAACTTTTTGGAATGTTTTAAACCAAAATTTTCCTAACATATTTTAAACTAATAATAAACCTGAGTTTACAAAGTGATTTACATTTAATGACGATAAATTTTAGAAACTTAATTAATAATTAATTTTTTTTTGTTATAATAATATGATATAATATTTATTAGACATAAAAATATAGTTGAGATAGTGTGTGTTTTCATCTCCATAAAATACAATGTTTGTAGTTGTAAGAATGTAAATTTCTAATCAGGTTAG
Source organism: Philaenus spumarius (assembly GCA_018207615.1). Taxonomy (NCBI): domain Eukaryota; kingdom Metazoa; phylum Arthropoda; class Insecta; order Hemiptera; family Aphrophoridae; genus Philaenus; species Philaenus spumarius. The sequence goes on from JAGFPH010001697.1 coordinate 32,482, forward strand.
GATGCTGGTAAACGTTTGCTGTTGATAATAGATGAACTGCTCCCAAAATAAATTGTTGTTGATAGTAGGAATTTAAGCACATTTATATCAACCAAATCTAGCCTACATTATACTATAAGGTTATGTTTGCAATTTTGAGCAAGGCTATTTCATTTGTTTTTAGCCTTGTAGGCAGTACAAACATATAAGATAAATTATTCTGAATTCATTCATTTTAACATTATAAACACGTTACTGTACTAACAAAAACACAATTTATTCTTTTAAATATCTCAAGAACCTTGTACAAAAAATATACTATCAAATATATTGTACAATAAATATTTGTAAAATATAGAAAATTATTAATTAACAATGTTAAACATTAATAAAATTTTTCAATTAAATAACCTAAACAAGATCACGTACTGAACAAAACAACAAAATTAAACTAACTGTAATTAATTAATTTAGACTACAAAAGTTAGTAATTTGTTGTTCATGTTGAATACTCCTACATAATACTTCTAAATAATTATAATACTTTTTTGTTACTAACCTTCAAAACAGTCCCTTATTGCTCAGAACAAGTCTGACCGCAGTTTTGAAATCACAGTGTCATTGTCAAAGAAAACTCTCACGTCACGATTCACACATTACCCATTAATAAACATGTAAAAACTTTTTTTTTTTTAAACATTCACCATTTCTGGGTCGTTATAAAAAATTTTTTATGTTTTGATAAGGTAATTAATTCAAAATTATATAGAATGTGCTTATTTTATTATTGATTGTTTTTTATTAAACAAAATTATATTTTAATTAAAAGTTTAAACAAAATTATTTCAAAGTTTTATAACTTTAAAATCTAGAATTTGTGAACCAACCTTCACTGCACTAGCTATAAATGGTCCATTTTCAACTTTCAGTGAATAACCTATAGAACATATAAATGGTCCATTTTCAACTTTCAGTGAATAACCTATAGAACATGTGATCTGTCGACAGAAGTTAGAATCCATACGATGCAAGCTGAAACGTCACATTGCATGACTTCCCCTTCCCGCCGATGATCGTGTGACCTCATGTCTACAGATGATTGCACAATATTTAATAATATTCACTTTTCTATTAATTTAGCTTTACATGGATTCAATTACTGCTCAAGTACAGTACTGTAGAAAATTGAACTGTGGTTGCCAATGAAAATCAACTCACATGATGGTTGACTTTGATTGTTTAATGCAACATATTGAAAGATCGTATAAAATCAAAATACAAGACTACCAACATAAAAGAATTTTGACATAAAAAAATAATTTACATATAATGATTTATTTTAGATTTTAAAATATATTACTTAAATAAATTTTAAAAAATGTTTCATAAAATAGCAGACAGTACCCTTTTAGTTAAGACAATATGAAAAAATAATTTTTTTATTTGCGTAAGTTTTTTGAGAGTTTCACTTTTCACACAACCAATCGATGCATAGTTACTTTGGTTTACATTTTATGCCAAAGACCTATCTTTATACTTTTTCACCTTTAACTTTGTTAAATTCTTCAAACTATTAAAATATTTCCCTTCACAATAACGTCGACAATTGAATAAATACAGTTATCCAATTATTAATGCTCATTTAGTGTAATTACACATATTCAATTTTGTTTTAATATACAACGATGTTAACACCCATCTGTCCTCCGAGAAGTCTTTGAATAGACTCTTTTCAACATACATCTGACTCACTTAAAAGCTTTCTAAAGACTGAAAACTCGCTGGCTTCATGGCCCGAAACAGCAACATTTCTTCCCCCTGGCGGTCTCTGTTCCAAGGTCTTTGGCAACCAACACGCACACATACAAACTTTTACAGGGTCCACATGACAACCGTTGCTGCCCAAAACTGTCTACATGGCAACCTATCCCGCTAAATGAAAACATATCAAGGTTCTTTCTCATCAACATTGCGTAATAGTTCTAAATATAGCATTCTCAAACTGTTTCTTTGTCTTTTTATTTTAAATTATTTAAAAATTTTCTGTATGCGTTTACACCTTAAATTATTCTTTTTAAAACTACCTGCTTGTACATTGTAAATCTATTAAAAACATGTTTCACTGCTATGACCATTAATAACAATAAAAAATGTTTTCTCCATTCTATACAAATTCAGAAAATTGTATATATTACAGTATGTATTCTTTTCACCTTTGACAAAATATATTTCATATGTTAAGTGTCATTGTTAAAGGTTGTTAACATACATATACACTTAAAAAGAAAAAAATATAAAATACAAATAAATATATATAAATACACTATACTTATTATAAAAGTATAAACCATATTACATATACAATAAAAAAACTCTTAGGGCTATAATGTGGCATCCAAAAACTCCCCCATGGCGTAGAAAGTATTTTACTTTAGCAACCGCTTTAATTTTTTTTTTTAAACATTGACTTCAATTGTTTCTTTAAACTCTTTCGGGAGATTGTCTATGAAACTGACTCCAGTCTCAGACAATAGCTTGTCAAAAGCTTTTAATCTTTGCTATTTGTCATGGAAGTCATAATAATATAGAGTTCTTATTTTTTATTTTCAGAATTTTGAAGCGTCGTTGGAGCGAACTGCCTCGCGTGCAAAGTATAATTGGTTTAATGATGACATCCTTTATTGTTCCAATCGTTCTTCTTTCGATCTTCCCCCACCAAGAACCTCGGTTCCTCATCCCTGTAACTCTCCCGTTAGTTTTCCTTCATTCCCAAAAAATCCGTAGCCACGAGGAGCAAAACATTATCCAGAAACAGGAAAAAGGATTTAAAGTTTTCATGAAGAAAAAAACAGTTTTGAACAAAAAGGATGGTTTGCTCAAGTTATGGTATGTTATTAATATAATACTAACTGTGTTCTATGGGTTTATACACCAAGCTGGAGTGTATCCGTTAATGGAACATTTTGCTGAAGAAATGCAAGAAAAACCCAGACTAACAACAATACATCTGGTTACTAGTCATATATATCCATTACCAATATCTTTGCTACATGTTAAGACTGGAAGAACGATACATACTAACCCAGAAACTGGTCTGAGGTAAGTCTAATGGGGAGCATTAAATATAATATTCTTTAAACTAAATATAAGTCATGAATAAAGGTCTCTTTATTTGACATAAATGACAGGCAGGATCTAAAATCTGCGAACCCAGGCAGGGATGGGAGACAAGGAATCTTGTGGCGTGCTTAAAAGAATTGAATTTAAAAGTTATATTTCTAACATGAAATTATTAAAGAAAAAGTACTGATAAATTATTCTTGTGGGCAGCTGAGCTTGAATGCCCTATAGAAGTACATAACTTTCTTAAACTAAGTTCTGTTCAAGTTCCTGGAATAAAAATATTAGCTTGTTTATATGCTATAGTATGATCGTTCTCCAATCTAATAAGAACAAAAACTACCTACAGAGTAATTTGGGGGCAGAAAGATCACCTCGGCCTATAGGAAAGATTTTAAAGTTACCATCTACTTCAAAGTTCCCTAGAAAAGAATTCAAACAAATTTAAATTGGCTTTAAAATCATTCATTGTAGACTTTTTATAAAACTAAAACCATAAATAATAAAATAGATCATGCATGCATGCATGCGGCTGTGGCGAAAAAAAGGTTGTCGGGAAAATATTGCATGGTCGCGCCGCGGGGTAGCGCTAGGGAGAAATCATTCAAGGCATTGGTGCTACACACCGCTTCCGTCGTTTCCCCCATAGATCGCGCCACTGTCGTCGAATTTCCAGTGGATTGAAATAGTGCATTGGATCGGAGTTCTATTAGGTTATCCAAATACAATGCTAAAACTGAGTGAATAAACAAGTGCTACTTCTACATAGCACGATCTAAGTAAGTTAGGATCTGCCCGTGACAAATTAAGCAACTGCTAAGGCTAGCTGCAGCTAGGTTTTGTGTTAGACTTGTGATTCCCCCGCCTCTCTCCCCCTATGTTGTTGTGGCGGCATTCCCAGTATTCCACAGTATTGCTCTCGTGTATTGTGTGAGACTGACCCCGTTGTGAGCTGTGTTAGTGTTTACTGAGTATTTTAAGATGTCTGATTTAGAGGAAAACAATGATTTAGTAGAAGAAAAATACCTGAATAGGTCACTTTTTGTAAACATTTCATAAAAAAATCCTGTTGTGATGGGTAAATCTAAGCTCAGCTGCTATTAAAGCGAGAAAAGATGCTTGGTCTACAATCAGAAAAGAGTTTTCAAATGCGATTGGAAAAGCAGTTACTTTTGGGCAGTTAAATAAGTTACTTAGTAATATGAAATCAAGTGTGAAGAAGAAACCCGTCAAAAAAACTACCGGTAATAAGCCTATAAAATTGAAACAGTGGGAAAAGACTTTTATGATTTTATGAGTAAGGACGAAAATCCTGTCTTTGCAAAGATCCTGGGAAAGACTCTGTTGGTTTCAACAAGCCATCAATAAGCGTTACCCCAGCAACTCTGATACTGATGACCATGATGATAACAATTTCTCAAGTGAAGAACACAACAATTATTGGCTACAAAAATTTGAAAAAGTGCTACAAAAGTTCAAACTTATGACAGAAACAAAAGATCTTTCAACGAAGCTTCAAAGAATTGTTTTGCTGCAGGAAATAAACACCAAAATCTTTAACCATGCCAGACTGAAATTCAAGATCGTCGACAACAAAACTTAAAAATATTTCCATTTGTTTTCTTGGAGAAAGCGCACCACCTCTAGTATCAGTCTCATTTAGGAATTCAGTAGCCAACAAATCAACATTTTCAGATTCAAACTTTAACAGTTGTTTACAATGTCGGTTGTCTCGGCCAACATCATACTCCTTTTGCTTACATACTTGCATAAACTCCGTCAAGATTGAGTGAAAGAAAATGGCTAATAAAAAAGCTAGTACGCTGATTGGCACACTAGCTTTTTCTTTAGCAATTGCTTACTTTGAAACTTAGATGCAGCTCTTTATTCACACCATCTCCCAAGCTGCAACTAAAAATCCTTGACAAAAGAAGCAAATTTTAGGCCTAGTTACTGCTAGCTTTTTATTCACTAAAAAACAAGCAATTTCTTTAAAAAACTTAGACCTAGCATCAGCTAGGTTTTATTCACTCCACCCAATATGTTTTAATATTACCCACTCATTCTCAATATTCTTTACCTTAGACATAATGTAGTTGTATTAATTTTAACTATAATCCTATTGGTTATCTTGCACTATTATGTTATTATTGTTAGTCCCATTGGTTGTTTTTAAATTAAGACCACACCCTAGTATGAGAGAGGGTATAAATATGTAGCATTACACCTTGTTTAGATAGTTATAATATAGTTGTAGCTCAAATGTCACTGAAGATGATGACTTTGTTATTGATATGCCTTTGACTATTAAATGTATTTTTGTGAGAATTGTGTTCTCTATTTTTAATTTTAGAAAAGAAAAAAAAACATTAGCATTCTTAAAAAAAAATATTTATACTGTGAAAATTTAAGAAAAGTATTTTGGTTAAAAAGTAATTTGGTTATAAGTGGTTTAGTTAGCGGAGGTTCTACTTTATTTACAAAGTACACCAAAAGTTTTAAAACACTTAATATTTCAATTGACTGAAGTTTGATTACTGTTTTCAGATATCGTGTAACTAAAGATTTCTTTGCCTACGAAATGGGATTGTCAAATACTATCGACAACGCAGCACTTAAAGTTAAAGAAATATTAGATTCGTGTGAGAAGAAATGGAAGGAAAAGCGACTCAAGTATAGATTATATATAGCAATACCTACGAGCTTGACGAGCGAGTTCCAGATGGCAGCACGTAAAGCGAACATGACTAATTCGGATGAGTATCTATCCTTCTATCCTCATCTGTCCACAGAGGCAATGCCCAAGTTTGGAATGCATTTGTTTAAAAAATGTGACCAAGAAACTCTGGATGGAGAGGTCGGTGATTGTAGAGCTCATATTAGTTTAGCACAGGATTTGTCGTTTGGTTTTGCCCTTCAGTATTTCTCATTCGTCGCTCATCAATTTGGTTTGTCGTTAATTCAAATTACAAAATGAACTGATATAGTGTTTTTTTTTTAAATTTCATCAAATAAAAGCTTTATAGATATTCTTTTAGAATACCGTTTATATAAGCACAGATGTTTTTGAAGAATGGTTAAAGTTGAGTGCAATTTTTTAGATTTTATAATTTGATTAATATGTAATTTAAGACAATATTGAGATTTAAAAGACAGTACAAGTAACGTACAGATTTAGTGCCATTGTGTTATTCCTTTTTTATTTTATGTTTTTGTTGAACTACATTTTTTATTTATATATGTTATATAATTTTAGATACAAAGTAAGATATCACATTCCAAAATGTAATGTTTGACATTTTAACTCTTAGCTATCAGAAGGCCACTCTGTTGTGGCACTTCATGGTGCGAATGACAGATTGAATAAATTATGATAGTACTGCTCCCTTTTTCCCATTAGAGCCCGCCATTCTCAGTGATCTTGTTTACATTTAGCGTTAAGAGTTTAATGGCACTTTGTCTCTTTACTCCAAAACACTGATCTTTTCTGTAATTTTTAACAGTAAACTGAATGTGTTTTTTTAGATTTATTTTTTCATAAACATTCATATGTTTATTGATAAAAAAGAACAGCTTTATATACATTAATATTTAAATTAAATAATTATTTTACTGCATTTAGAATAGGTGTTCTATTGGCACGAATATTAATAAAAACATAGTATTTTGAAATTATTTATTGATACAAAACATTAACGATTCCCTAATTGTATCAGGTGGTAGATGACTATTAAAACCCATAATTACATGAAAAATATAAGATTTTAAAAACAAAATATTGTATAAAGATACATAATTTTCGCATAGCACAAAAGCATATAAAATTATTGATTTGTTGTTGACTTAAAAGAGTTTACAGTTTTTATGAGTGAATGCAGCACACATCAGCAATTTAAAGATTAATCAAACTCATTTGTAATGCAGGAGTTTAAAACAAATAACAAGGTCACTTCGCATAGGACGTTGAGCTATAGAGGAATGTAGTGAGGGTCGAACACTGGTTGGTCGTTCGACTTGTAGAGATAGAGATGGTGCCAGCTGACCTGATTGAAAATATAACAGTAGGCCTATAAATTGTGCAGCCTTCTGAGCTCAAAGGAAGAAATAAAAGCATCATGACCAAATAATCAAAGTTAATGGCAAGCGTTATGTGCCGCTTGACTCTTGGCATTCAAAAACAGTGGAGTTTGATCGCTTATAATTAGAAGTACAAGAAAAACATGTTCTTTAAGCAGTTGGAATTTGTTGCATAAACTTCAGGAAGCACAGTGGTTAAATGCACTAGTCCAGATTACTTCAGTTGGTACCTCCCTTACATTTCGTAGGTTCAACCCTAGTTACTGGCTTTTGGTTCACTTGTGCTATATGCTGGACTTCATCTTCATTCGTCTAACTGTCATAAAGTTGTTGAACAAAAAAACCCAAACAAAACAAAAGTTATGAGTGAACACTGCTAAGTAGCATGATTCTTTTTTAATGTTGAAGATAAGTAGCTGTAAAGAATGTTTCAGAATAATTTAGGAGTACAGTAATACGAATTGACTAATTTACTAGTGTATCAGATAAAAGTACAGTATTTCAAAACTATAATTTTAAAAACAAAACTAGGTTGTTGAAAAAGTTAAAATTTTTACTTTAAGAAAAAAGTTTTCTCTAATAAAATACCTAAATATATGAAAAAAGTTTAGGCTATTGCTAATAACAACTGCCAAAGACTACATGAATACTACTACAAACTACAAACCAAACTCAACTTAGTTGAAAAAATATCAATTTTCGATTTTGGCTACATTTCAACCTAGTCTCATATTTCATTATGAATTCATTTAAATTCAATTCACATTAACTCTGCAGGGCTAAGTTACATAGGCCTATATTGTATTAACAGGGGTTTATTTTCTAGCACGCCAAAGTAACCTATTACTTCAATATTATCTAAAATAATTTTAGTCATAAAATTGTTTCATCGTATAATTAGTTTAATGCTAGTCCTATTTATGACAATGTTGCCTTGTGGTTTTACATTTTTATAATACAGGGTGAATCAGACCATCGGTGCGAAATGTATAGCGACTGAACCAAATGATCTGCAGCATTTGTTTTAACTTAAACCCCCTATTTCAACCCTTAAGAATTCAGTAAAAATGTTTTCAAATCTCAAAAATGCACCAAAAGTTTTTGAGGGGTGGGGTCGTTTTTGGAAAATTTACAAATGTAAAGGTAGGTTGACTGACACCTCATTTTAAAGGGACACTTTATAAACTTTAAAGTATTATAAAGTTTTCTTTACTGTAATTAATTAGCAGTGTATAATTAACATTAGTAAGCCTAAATATTATCATCATGCACACAATATAAACTAAGCATTATTTCAAACAGAAACTAAATAGTTTGTTGTATAGGGTGAATCAGACCACCAAGTAAATAGTTTGTTGTTTTCTGCGTATGTTCAGGGTGTTCCAAAATGTACAAAAAGTAATGTTTTACAGTTAGTTTTATTGTTACCTCAGATATGCAGTAAGATAAGTTAAAACATTTTTTTCTAAAATGATGAGTGAACAGAGACTTTTAAAATGAGGTATCGTGTGACCTACCCTTACATTTGAAAATTTTCAAAAACGTCCCCTTCCCCCAAAAAAGCACTTCAGGGGCATTTTTGACATTTAAAAACATTTTTACTGAATACTCTAGGGTCGAAATAAGGGGGATTAAGCTAAAACGAAGGCTGTAGCCTCCTCTGGTTCAATTGCCATACATTGGGTGGTCTGATGCACCCTATACAACAAACTATTTAGTATCAGTTTGAAATAATGCTTAGTTTATATTGTGTGCATGATGATAATATTTAGGCATACTTACTAATGTTAATAAGTATATACTGCTAATTAATTACAGTAAAGAAAACTTTATAATCAAACAGGAATTTGGAAAGCCTTCCATTCATAAACCAAACATTCTAATATACCCATGCACCTTTAGTTTATTGTGCACCCGCCACCCATGCAAGTTTTCTCAAGTTATTTTATTTTTGGTAATGAAAAAAATAACAGCTATTTATAAAAACTCAGTTTACCGAAATTTATATATATACAGGGTGATTCAGAACTATATGGCAATGTCTCGGCAGCTCATTCTATAGCTAAAAATAAGACAAAATTTCATACAAACATAGGCCCGAAAACGCTTCGTTTCCCAGATATCCGCCATTTTGGGTTTTTTTACAAAGTAATTCATACCTAGAGACATGTTTGACTGATTGAGTTCAAACTTGGCATGAAGTTTAACCCAACAATGATCTATCTCAAGAAAAATAAGCGATTATATCCAAAATGGCTGCTTTTTGAAAATTTCAAACCTAAATTACTAAAAACAATTCAAGACTCCTTTTTTGTAGCTCTTTTTATTCTGTATCGGATGGTGTAATTGTCAAAGCAATCGAAACAGTATAGGTGAAAATCTATATAAAAATATATTAAAACTAGTGATCCAGAATTATGTGAAGGCAAAGGCCAAATTTGAGAGTTTAAAAAGTTGTGACCTACTCTTATTTAATATGTAGGAAAGTGCAAGGTTGATTTTATAGAATTAATTATAGTTTAGTTTTTTGTATTTATTATGTAATACAGGGTGCCTCAAAAAGATGTTAACGCTTAAACGGTTTTCATTTTATTATTATTTTATTGACCATAAATTATTTATTCAATACTGATTTTATGACATTTGAAATAGTCTTTGTATATAACAGGTCACATACACACATTACAACACATTGGAACAATACACACAAAATACAATTAAACAAAAATCAGCTTAAAAAATAGAGACAAATATATAATAATTAACATAAATGATTAATTGATTAATTAATTGATTCAATACACAAAATTGAAAAAATCAAAAATAAGTAAGAAAAGTTTCAGTACAGTCAGGATAAAACATATTGCAAAAAAAAAAAGATCACATCTATCATGAAATTATAGTACGATCATGATGCACAAACTCATCTCCGAAAAATCGAGTAAAAGAATCCATACAATAGCAATTGTCTAAGACTGTTTTTTTTTTTAAATCCTGTAGTTTGGTTAATTTTGAATGCTTCTGTGAAGCTTATTCATGAAATTTTCACCAGCTTGTAAGTAAATTTCCGTTTACTGTATAAATTTAACCTGTAATGTCTGGCACAATACCGGTACTCATAAGCTTGTCTGGTACTGTAGTTGAGTAGGCCTATATGTATATTTTGGACATGATCATCCTGTTAGAAATAGCCAGGAACAAAAAAAAATCAAAGAGATATTGTCCATAGCATAGATCTGAAGCATGCCCAAGAATTTACCTGCATTCAATGTGTGCCCATAAAAGAAATAGGGTCCATATTCACTTGACACCAAAAATTATCTTGGTGATGCATGTTCATGACTACAGACTACCTTCTGAGGCCCAGATCATAAAGATGATTTATAGAACGTAACTTAATCACCATAATCTGAAATGTTTTCTTGAATATTCTTAAGACAATATACGGCAGAGCAAGCAATTCCAGTTTCATAACTACAACTACTTAATGAATTTCCAGGACTCTGGACTGTAGCTATATTCAAATCACTTCGATTGCATTTACCGAATCTCTTGCAGTTATCAGCGACAGATCCACATGTTCCCAATGTGTCATAAGTAATTAACCAATTAGTAGATTCTCTATTAAATCGCTTTTCAAATCTTTTTCTCACCATAGTTGGGGATTTATGTATTTTGAAAAACTTGCAATAAATCTTCTACTTAAATACTGTAACACATTGCCATTTTAAAGGTGTTTTATGACTAGTCAGTGAAATTACAGAAAATACGGTATCAACAACTGATTGTTAGTGTTATTAAATAAAAATGACTGTGTGATTTAAAGCAAGGTGGGTAGCAAACCTTCAATGATTAGCTTATTAATTTTACATAATAACAAGTGAGTAACTGTTTACATACTTTTGAGATATCCTGTACATTTATTTAAAGACAAAGTACTGTATGTGCCTGTACATAATACGTAATATATTATTTTATAATTAATCGTATTCAATAAAATGTTACACTGGTTTTATTTGTTAATAAATGAAAGTTAACTAAACTTGAGCATATTGTTTGATAACTCCTATTAATAGTGTTTGCTGCTTTGATCAAATTAAGTCAGTAAATTTTATGTCACTGGGAATAAGATATTGAGTATCAGGGCTTTGAAAAAAAGGCTTGCAAAACCAAAACTGTCAATCATTGGATTTTTTAAATAATCCTTACAGTTGATATGTATATATATATTATCCAATTAGGTAGAATCTAGAGAAGAATATTCTCTGAAAATAAATTTAATTAAACTTTTAACCGTTTAAAAAATAGTGTTTTGAGAATTAGGCCTTGTAAGCCTTTTTTCAAAGCACTGTAGCTCGAAAACTACTGTCATAATTACAAGAATGTTTCACAAATTTGAAAAAGAAAGGTCATATTTTTCCAGGAAAATGTCTAATCTTCTATGCATATAAAATCAAAAACCCACTCACTCACTGACTGATCACATTATCTCAAAAACTATACCACCCGAAAAACGTGATAACAACCCCTAAAAACGATAAATATACATTTTTATATTTTCCTTAAAGTAGAGAGTTGAAATTGTGCACATTTATTTCTTACAAGATACATATAACAAATAAACCAGTTTTACATTTTGTCAGGTTCTGCTAAGGGGTGAAAATTTAGTAACAACCCCTAAATCTATAAATATTAAATGATTACCGTCTAGGAACATGAAATTTGGTATACATATTGCTCATAGGTGCTACAGGCGCACAAAGAAAGGATTTTAAAATATTTGGCCACTAAGGGTTGAAACAACCCCTAACACAATAAATATACATTTTCATACTTTCCTTAAAGCAAGAGAGCTGATATTTTGTACATTTATTTCTTAAAAGATACATATGAAAAATAAACCTGTTTTACATTTTATCACGTTCTGCTAAGGGGTGAAAATTTAGTAACACCCTCTAAAACTATAAATATTAAATTATTACTGTAAAATTTGGTACACGTTTTTCTCATAGGCGCTAGAAGGCACTAAGAAGAATTTTAAAATATTTGCCCTTTAAGGGTTAAAACAACCCCTAAAACAATAAATACTTTCCTTAAAGCTAGAGTGGTGACATTCTGTACATATATTTCTTACAAGATTCATATAAAAAATAAACCACTTGACATTTTGTCACATTCTAATATAGAGTAAAAATGTGATAACAATCCCAGAAGCAATAAATATTAATTCTACTAACTCCTCACATATGTAGAGAGCTGAAATGTGGCAAATATTAATTTGAAGTGCTGTGGCCACGATGGCCGTGGTTGTTAAGGCGTCAATGCTTTATTAATCGTCATGGCAACCATCAATGGAAAAGTCCCGGGTTCAATTCCCATTGACCCCGAATAATTTTCTATATGGTTTCTTAACAGACATCGTTGGCTGTGGTTCGGATTCCATGTAAAACTGCAGGTCCCGTCTTCATTAGCCTTAAGTGCAAAACAGCAGGACGTTAAACACAAAAAAAAAAAATTGGAAGTGCTGTGTATATTAAAGAAATAATAAAATATGCAATTTAAATATAGTTGCGTCTAATGAGTGAAATGGGGGTGACAGTCCTTTTACAATAACAATAAATTTGTATTCCACAAATGAAGCTAAAGATCGACACATTTGTTTCATAAGAGGTAAACTGAAAGTTTAATGCACTAGCATTTCGATTACTTCCGTCTAAGGGTTAAAATTTAAAAAATACCAGTAAAACAATAAATAATTTTCATACTTTTCTTTAACCTAGAGGGCCCAAATTTATTACACTTATTTCTTAAATGGTACTAAGAAAAAACGAACCAAACTCATTTTTGTTACCTATGACTAAGTTACTTGCAGTAAAATTGGGGTTACTACCCCTATATATATATAAAGTAATTTCAATTATTATTTAAAAAGCTAGATAGCTGAAAGTTGGTACATATTATTCATAAGGTATAAAAAAAGAAAAGCCATTTGCATTTCAATTACTTGCATCTAAAACTGCTTATAGACGGGGAAAGTAGAGACGGCAAGTTGCTTGCTTCAAGTACTTGCCAGATGCACTTACTGCATACTTACCTTGTGTATAGGGGTATTTTCCTTTCCAGCGGTAAGTATTTGCTGGCGGCAAGAAAACTCAAACATGTTTGATTTTACTGGCCTGGCCGCGGCAAGTAGCGGGTCACGTGACCACTGGCGGCCAGAACTTTCCTGTTAAAACGTGTACTTGCCGCCACTAGAGCAGAGTGGCAAGTGAAATCAGAGTTGATCGTTGATAGTTTATAGAAGTGACAGTGTGTTTGTTTAAAATGTCAATCAAGGGCCCTGCTGAGAAGAAAAAAAAATATTAAGTGGAGCTGTGATGACATTAGTAAGTTTTTAAAGATTTTTCAAAATTACGAACTATTGTGGAACATATGTCTTAATAACTATGTTGTCAAACCAAAACGTGAAAGTGCAATGCGTAGATTATTAGATGATCTTCAAGAGCAAAGTATTGTAGTACCTGGCATTACTTTTCTGCAATCTAAAATTAAGTCGATCAAAACAACGTACATGCAAGAACGTCTTAAAGTAGAAGAATCGAAGTCAAGTGGAAAAGGTACTGATGACCTGTATAAACTAAAACTATCATGGTACGACCTCGCTGATTAGTTTTTAAGAGTTGTGGTAGTAACACGTACTTCAACTTCAAACTTAAAGGTAAGTCTTGTGAACTGTTTAATTATTAATTAGGTGTTAGAAGGAGGGACGGACCGATAAATAAAATTTTGTTATGTAACTTTACTTAACATTACAGTAGGCTGAGTAGTTCATTATTTTTACTAGCCCTATACTTTAAACATGCTTTGTTTCAATTTAATGAGTAAAAGTTAAAGAAATACTCGGTAGCTTTCCAACCAAAATAGTATAAGATGATTGTTTCAGTAGTTTTTTATGAAACGATTGGCCACCCTTAATTAATGTTGCCAAAATAGGACGGTCTCTCCTTTTAAGTGTAAAAATAAATTATGTTGGGCAGTTTGTACATATTTTTTTATTTTAGGATACAAAACCAGTAATGAACTACAACATATATGTCTACTTTTTAGTAATAACTAATCAGTCAGATAAGTAGAAACAACTGGAACGACTCAACTCCGATTGATTTCTTTTGCCAAGGTAAAGAAACCAGGACCCATGAAATAGGCAGGAATCTTGTTCCTCTTATCAGAAGCTTTCTTTGAACAAGTGTTTACTGAGTGATCCACGCTTAAGGACGGTAGTAGTGTGATGGTTGACCGCTAGGATTAATCAATCCCGTTTCTGTATCCTCAAAATCGATGCTCCCTCTTTCTAAGTAAGTTGCAGTAATGTTCTGAATCGTGATGCCATAATACCAAAAGCATTTTCAACTACCCCACGAGCCTGTGACAAGCGGTATTTAACAAACGCGTTTCCAGTGTCGGGCTCCTCCGAGAATAGGATTTCATCATATTCATTCTAAGTGGAAAGGCATCATCTGCGACTATTACATAGTCGTTTGGCCATTGAAGCTCATTTGCATCCATAGCTCTCTTTAGGGAAGATAGTCGGAAGACACTGCTATCATTTGCTCTACCGTTTGTACCAACGTCTATGTATAAAAACCAATAATCTGCATCTACTAATGCCAATAAAATTATGTTGTACCCTCCCTTGTAGTTAAAGAACTCTGAGCAAGTTCCGGGTGGCCTTTTGATTGACACATGTTTACCATCAATGGCACCACAGCATGATGGAAAATTCCATTTTAGTTCAAAATTTCTCTACTCTCATAAGTAAATGCCTTTTAAAATCAAGAGGATCTTCTGTCGCTAATTCACGGAAAAGGGTTGCAGTTGCACCAAGTTCGTCTCTCTTGCCGACCAATTTTTTTCATATACACTTTTTCTATATCTATGCAAAACTGATTGAAGTTCTTCGCTTAGAATAACAACTCATTCTCCAATTGCTTCATTAAATGTTTCACAAAATTCTTCATTGCAATCAGACATGCTCAACTCACGACCTCAAAGCAGACTGGCCGCAAGTTCTTTCCTTGTCACTTGCCGATACTACTTACCCTGTGTATAGGAAAACAGACGGCAAGTGACGTAATGGACAGTACTTGTAGCCAGCAACTTGCCGTCTCTACTTTCCCCGTCTATACGCTACTTTAGGGATAAAATGGGACAATTACACCTTTATATAGCCATTTCTTTAGTAAAATGTACTCAGATATACAACATTTCGTAGAAAATATTTTAGATAATATGTAGGCCTTACTCATAGACATGAAGAGTACCTCAAACTGGCAGAAATCATTACTTTTGCGTTTATTGTCTCATAGCTCATATAAGTAAGCCTAAATTGGACACATAACTGATTAGGACGAAACTCTCTATACGTTTTGGTCCAATTAACTTTCAATATTTACCCGATATTTCTATCATTCATATCTGTGAGCGAAGCCGCTGGTACCTCTGCTACGATATTAAGCCTATTTTGAAACATTATTGTGGAATATATAACCCTCAACGTCAGTCTTTGAAAGTGATTGGCGTTGATTAAGGAATGACTGTTTGGCCAACTTTTCTATACGTCGCATGTTCTCGAGTAAGCTCTCCTGATAACCTGGCAATTTTGCAGCCAGAGCGACGAACGAAGAATGTTGTCTACAAAGAAGTTTTAGCAAAATAAAAGTGTTATAACTAGAGTCAGTACGGAGGTTATCTTCTAAAATGTTTAGACGTAAGCTGTTTAAAACTATCCCGATCTATGCATTCGCATATATTAAATACGTATCTGAGGGATCTGCAACATCCTTTTAAGACTGTGATTTGCCAGTCTTTAGATTTAGTAAAAAAGACGCTCTTCACTCTGAATTATTTATCTTTTAATTGAATGAATTTATTCAGCTCGCACATACCGTGACGAAGACGATTAACGGGCAGTGAGTGAGCAATAAATACCAAACGAAAATACATGTAATAATTATTCATTTTCTGAAAATAAAAGATGAATGCAAATGAGAGAAAAATATTACAAGTATGTAACACAGTGTTGCAAAAAATCAAAAATCCCCATATTAGCAGCACGGGTATTCAACTAATCCTTATATATAATTCTGTAAGCAAAATTTTAGATTCAAAATTGTGGGAATTTGGTAAATCAGAGGATGATGGGAGAGGTGTCAAATTAAAGGTATCGATTCAAGGGACGAGGGAAAAATATAAGTTTTTTCTAAAATTAAAAACTAAGGGGTTTTTGAGATCCCCATAAAACGAAAAATCCCCATAAGAAATACATGAGAATTTAAAAACATACAACAGCTGTTCTGCAGTTTACATTTGGTATAAATAAATAAATTAAAAACATAAAACAGCTGTTCTGTAAATATGACAGTTAAAGTAAATTATATTTTTAAATAAAATCTGCTACTTATTACTATAAAAGATACACGTTGATACACACATAGAGAAACCTTATAAGTGTGATTTTTGGAAAGTTGTATGGCTGTCCTATTAACTCTTCATACATTTATACTAATATTATAAAGAGGTAAAGTTTGTTTGTTTGTATGTAGGGGGTAATCTCTGGCACTACTGAACCGATTGAAAAAATAGTTTTACTGATAAACAGCTACGCTTTACCTGAGTAACATAGGCTATAATTCATTTCGATAAAAACATTTTTTATTTCAATATTTGTAAATTTAGTCGGAAAAAATTCTTAGGTTAGGCCTAGAATGATAAACCAACACATGTATTTACATTTATTACCATAACAATAAATTGAATAAAAGAACAGATAATATATAGCTGTCTGTTCCAATATTTTCATTAAGAGCTGATTCCAAAATTTGAAGCAATTATTTTTGTATTTCTAGATTTTAGGTTAGGGTTTTAAAGTGTAGACCTGAGCCTTGCTGGTTCTTTTAACCATTATTATAACTGCTGTTATGAAATATAAGAAATAATTTGATTTGAACATTTATCATTATTTATTATCTTAATTTTGAGGTTATTATTATTAATCATATAACTTTATTATAAATAAAACGTAACATTTGTTTTTAGAAGGTTCCATTGGGGGTTGGCGTGCGGAGCACGCAGGGGTCTCCCCTAGTAGTTTTATAAATGAGGTAAAGAAAACAGGTATTTCTTCTAAAGCAATTATTTTTCAACACCTAACAATCAGTGGTATATAAAATTTAGTTTTTTTTAATCTTTGATCTTAGGGCTTAAAAATAACTTTCACTCGATTGAAATTCAATTCAATTAAGGCAGCCTTGTAGCTGAGGGGTTAATATACCTGACTACAAAGCTTTAGGTTCTTGGTTAGTATCTAAGTGAAGTTTTTTTATATGTTTGTTGTAGGAATAATTATGTTACCTTCAGGCAGTCAACACCAGTTAAAGCTAATATGAAAAATGTGTTTACTCCAGAGTAAATTTTGTCTTTTTTGTAATAATTTTAACTTTTCACTATAACAAAATCTATTAATAATTAATTTACCTTTTATTAATTTAAATTATAAATATTCTGTGAAAACTAACTTTCCTATTTTAATAAAAGTAGAGGTGTTTTTTTAACAATTTTGTAACGATAATGGGCAAGTAAGGTTTAAATTGTACAAACTCAACAAAATATTTTATTTGATTAAATCTGTCACAGAATATATAAAATAACAATGTATAATAAATAATAAAATAACCATGGAGCCTTCAAAAAGCCTTCTACTGAATTACCCTTTGAGTGCTTCTCCCAGTCCAACCATCCTCCAGCATAATGTTTGGAACTGCAATTAAAATTAATAAACAAATATGTGAAATGTCAAAACTTCAACAAAAGTAGTTACTTATCCAATAATATGGATAATCTAATGTTGATAGGAGCAGGTCCAATCCAGATAACAAAAATCTGGTTTAACTAGAAATAATATTACTGTATACAAGCCAACTGAGCAGTATGTATAGCAAGCAAACGATCAATTATTTAGACAAACCCCGCTATTTCCCAAAATGCATGTTGCTGAGGAGAGGCAGTTTTGAAAATCTATTTAGTTATAGGTCGAGTGTTTCATAATTATTATACAGGTCAAGAAGGTTAAAGTAAAATCACGAAAACATAAGCCAACAACTAGAAATCTAGACCATTATTTGTTTCGAACCTTCATGACAATGATTATTTACTTTCTATTTTTCAGTAATGTAATAACTAATGTAAATTTATTTAAATTCTCCGTATGCTTTCATTAAAAAAAAAAAAAAAAACGGGAGTCATAAAAACATTAGGAGTCTATTATTTTTGCCACCATTTTCAAATAGTTCAAGATATGTCCACAGATTGAATAAAACAAATTTTTAGCTTCAAAGATTCTTCAGTTTGATAGCCAACATTTAGCTACAAATGATATTTGCAATTTTTTGATATGGTTTTTCATTTTCCAAAAATAGCATGTAGTGTTGGAAAAGTCTCCAAGTTAGACATTGATTGAAAGAATGTATTATCAGTAGCAATGTTTAGTAAAATTTTGAGTTCTGAGAATAAAACCGTTTACTGATAGCAAATAAAAATAATAAAAAACCTAAAATTTTGTAAGCTTAATACTGCCATCTTGAAAGAAGATCAGTTAAGTCAAATAATTTTTTTCCTAAATGTTTACTTTAAATTTTTTATGGAGTCAGAACGTTTTATGCAAGATTTTCGCAAAAGTGCTATTTTAAAGTTTTTTTTTTTTGTATTTTTATGAGCAACATAAGATTAGTTATGCAGTGTTATTATTAAAGCATGAATTGTGGTAGAAGGAGCAATGTGGGCAGTTTCTGGGATAAAAGGAACTATCTGAAGTGCGCGTTTTGTATCAGACGACTCGAGCAGCTTCCATGCTCAACGCAGCTGACACCTCATCCACAGAACTGGTGGAAAAACACTTGCTAATAATTGTTTTATTCATTTGACGTTAAGTTTTTTCTGTATATATAAATGTTCTGTGATTGTTACCAAAATATTTCTTATTTTCATGGTGTTTGGTGCTCAGATTATTTTAAAGAGTTTTTGCTTAGTTGTTTTTATTTTTAAGACATATACATGAACTATTTGATTTTGTAAAATTTGAAGAAAATATTTTTACTCCTTTTGACAATTTTCAGTGTTATAATGGTCACTCCTATCGACACTGTATGTTCTGGAACGGTGATATTCCTTAAAGGGTTAAGAGACCTTAAAAATTATATAGCTCTTGACCTATTTTCTTTTTAAAATTCTTCAAAGACAACTCCCATCCCCCAAAATATACCTTTTACTGGGATTTAAAAATATGTATTTTCCTCAAAGTGCAAAATAGTGGGAGTTCTGTTGAAAGCAAGTGTCTTTACTGATTTGTTTGCTCACTATATGTACTGCTTGTTGGTCTGTTACATCTGTAAAATGGTAAAACAGTAAATGACTTTAATATGGGTGTTAGGGAACATAAGCTTCCATTTATTTACTTTTACAGTTTTGCTGACTATCTTCAAACTTCTTTTGTGAAACTAACTTAATATTTTTAACAAGAAATGTGTCAGATCATTTAAGATTGCATTTGAGCTCTTAAAACGTAGGACGTTTAATTAATAGTACAGTAGAGCGTCGATAATCCGAACGTCAATAATCCGAAACGTCAAAAATCCGAACCCGTTCCAAGACCGCCCCTGCAAAAATTTTGTTTTCGTTTTTGCAAATTCCAATCATTGCGTCGTTAAAAATTTCACAAAAATCTTCATTGCAAT
The DNA here is from genome assembly GCA_018207615.1 of Philaenus spumarius. Classification (NCBI taxonomy): domain Eukaryota; kingdom Metazoa; phylum Arthropoda; class Insecta; order Hemiptera; family Aphrophoridae; genus Philaenus; species Philaenus spumarius. The sequence continues at coordinate 52,446 of JAGFPH010001697.1, forward strand.
TTGACATTATTATCTCTTTTTAAACATTTCTTAATACCTGCTCTCACACGCCCTCACAACAGACTGGCTGTCAGTATTATCATCACTGTCACGCTAAATAAGCTGCTTTAGCGCTAGCAATAAACAAACAGCGTAAACATATAGAAAGTTCATTCATTTCTCTTTGTGTAATCATTATAACAGTGTGTTGCACATACAGTAGTGTACTGTACAGTATTTTTCGTTTGTGTTAATTATAATGTACAAGTGAACTTTTAATTATGTACTGTATACTGTAATTGATAGTTACAAGTGTAGGCCTAATCATGTTGGCCCTACTGTACGTACAGGTTCTTCTGAATCATAATATGTAAGTATGTAGTATCTTACATACTATATTGTAATTACATTACTGCTTGTACTGTTTAATCAATTAAAGGGCATATATTTTAGCCTAAATGGCATTTTCTTGGTTGTTTTCAAAAACCCGATAAAATTGATAATCCGAACCCCTCTCGGTCCCAATTAGTTCGGATTTCTGACGCTCTACTGTATCTCTTAATTGAGTAGTTTGCATATGGAGAAAATAAGACAAACTTAAGAATACCTTTTATTCTGAAAAATTTTAGAAAGGAACCAATTTTTGTAACATTTTTTTTAAACAACTGGGTACTTCTGTTCTATAAGGATTCCCTTTTTTTCTATCAAAGGCACAGTTAGATTTGTAATTATTCCTTTTATTTTCTCATTAAATAAACAACTAACTAAATATAACAGTACAAAAACTGTTCTTTTGAATAAAATAGAATGCAAAATAATATGCTATGATAATAAAATATATGATAAGGATGAAGAAATGGGATTTAGAAGAGATCAACGTTAGCCAGCTATTCCAAGAAAATGACAAGTTGTCCGAAGAACCAGGGGTGCCCACAGCATGGTTTGAATTTGGGGGGAGGGATCAATTTGTAGGGTGTTTTTCACAGTTTGGGGGGGGGGATTTTCATATGTTCCTGATTAAAATCAATATAAAATATGAAGATTTGACGATTCCCCCCAAGAACTTAAGAGATAATCTGTTGTTTCTATGTGTTAAAAATCTCCAATTATTCGTGTGGAAGTGCCGTATTATTGACAGCCAGGCAATTCGACTACTACTGCTTGTAGTGCAGTGTAGAGACGAGCCGATAGAGGGTGCTGCGTGTGGTGTAAACAAAGTATAATTATATTATAGACATTTACAGCATTGAGAGCCTGCCAAGGTCATTTTGCAAACAACTGCCCTCCCCCTCACAACAGTCCCAAAACCATGGTGTAAAACGGTGTAAGTAGATAAGGGGGTGCTACTCAGAAAGACGAGTTTTGGACGGGTTCAGCGCATTTCATCAGATGATGTCACGGCTCGAATTAAAAATGCAGCCTTTCGTCCAAACTGCGATTGTGCATAAATCATCAACAAATGTCTTACAAAGTGTATATTTTTGGTTTCTGTATGAAACGTGCTTTCCAACAAGTATGAGTTTAACGATACAAATATGAAATTTACTAAACCGAATTACCTTCATTTTATGCTCTTTAGATTGGTGATTTCAAAATGACGTGCAATAAATAGTAAAAAAACTTTCCCACTACACATAAATATAGTGTAGAAAAAGTTATTATTAGTAATAATTTGCATATTATTAGAAATATTAGTCTAAATTCAAATAGGGTTAAAGGTTGACTATTTTCTAAATTCAATATCAAATTTACATCGTTATAAACTACGTTTAGTAAGCTTTAAAACGATAACAAATTCATAATTTTTAAATGAGCGGAAGTGAGTGAACAAGTTTGTCTTGTCGTCTAATCAAAGAAAAAAAACATCTGTTCAAATCATAAAAAAATCCATTGAAAGTAGTATTACTATTCACTTTTTTTTAACTAATTTTTAATACAAAACAGTTTTATTGACTTATGTATTGCTTGTTTCTTTTTGGATGGAAATCACTTTCTTCATTTGTATGGTTGTCCATTTTACATATATTGTAGTTGTAGGCCTATTTTCGGAAGAAAAATCTGTTCGGTGTATTATTATTTA